>BPLR01009788.1:0-33195 GCA_021605095.1 Caerostris extrusa | reverse complement strand
TGATTTCTGATTAAAAAATGAAGAAAAGGATTCAAGTAACTTTGCGTGTTGCTCTGATCTCTCATGAAACAAAGGATCAGGAGGAACTTCCTAACGTGGAAGACAGACTAATTGTGACATAGTTTTGGCATTCTCTAAGTGTATTTCAAAATTGAATAATTAGGAAAATATTTTCTGCAAAGATTTCAGTATTTTCTTCGAAATAAATAATGATTAGTTTACTTTCATAGGTAAAAAAAAAAAAACAATTGTTATTTTTAATAGCTTAATATAGTAACAGTTAAGCTCTAAGGTTTCGTCTTGTTTATTTTCATTCTAAAATAATAATGAATCTGAAAACTTCGCCTCAGTTTTTGTTCATATAAATTGAGCAATTTTAACTGGAAATTGTTTTAAACGAAAAATTTGTTTTCATTTTGAGTCACAAAATTTTGAAAAAATAAGATCTTGTTTTAATGATGAAATATAAAATAAGGTCATTTCTTAGAATTCCAAACAAAAATGTTTGTTTCCATATAGGCAATTAGAGGCCATTAAAATCAGAAATATGAACCTTGGAATATTTGTTTTCATATGAGTATCGTTATGTCTTTCATGTGAAAACCAACTAAGAAGAAGATTTATCAAAATTTTAGTGGAAGAGATATAGCTTCATTAGTAATTTAATGTATTTGATTTTGAATCAGTACTGAAAATCATAATTATTGTTTTTGAAAAATATGAAATGTTTAAAAAATCTTTTTGAATATATTAATGATTTTATGTTCAATATTTTTTTTTTTTTTTTTAAGTTGTAAACTAAACGATTGCTATTTTAGTATGTAATTGTCAGATATAAACTGGAATGGTCCAGTTACATTAAATTTTATTAAGTAAAAATATTTTGAAAAAAGACATTTTCTTTTGGCAAATTAGTAAAGAGAACCTATTATAATTCATTATTTATTATTAAATAGTATTTAGAAGCAAACAAATATAGACAATCAATGATCAATTTAAAAAGAATTAAAATTTATTCAATTTTAAGAATGTTTCTGTCATATAAACGTTCAAAAAGTTACCAGCGACCTGATGGCCAATTGGCTAAAACTCTCGCCATAGGTACCACAAGTTTCAGGTTCAACAAGATTCTGGCAGTGATATGGATGTTTGTTAGTGGTGGTTCCGGAATCCACGTTAAACAGTAGGTCCTGGTCTAATTAGCTAAAAGTGTGCACAAAATGACCGTTGGTGACAAACCAAATGCATTTTCATTGTTCAAAAAAGAAAAGCCAAAGCCTTTGCACTACTACTGTCAAAGCTGACCTACTGTAGGCAAAGCCTACTGTCAAAGCCTACTGTCAGATTTCGAGACAGGAGATGCTTTCTTTTTACGGTATGATGTTGTCAGCGTTACGGCCAATGCTCTATAGTCATACTAGACCAGGAACATATGATTTAAAAGTGGATTCGGAACCAGTTTTGGTTATTTTATGCACGTTTGACCGTAGAGCGGCAAATTAAATTTCAAAAAGTTTACCATTTCAATTTTTAAAAAGTTTCTAAAGACCTAAAATTGTTCACATATACATACATACATACATACATTCATACATACATACATTCACATATATATACACTCAAGAGCCAAAACTTTATGACCACCCCTACATTTTGCAATGAACTCGCCTGGATGACGTGGAAGGCACGTGATCAGGTGGAAGTGTTAACTGGTGATTAGGTGGTGGTATTAATCCATGCCAAGGTTGAAGCTGTGTGCGCGCCAAGGTGGGTCAACTCGTTATTGACAGGTGGTACATAATGTTTTGAAATCTTAAGTGTATATACATACATATATATATATATATATATATATATATATATATATATATATATATATATGTATGTATATATATATATGTATGTATATATATATGGCACAATGTATATATATATGTATGTATATATATATGTATGTATATATATATGTATGTATATATATATATGTATGTATATATATATGTATGTATATATATATATGTATGTATATATATATATGTATGTATATATATATATGTATGTATATATATATATGTATGTATATATATATATATATGTATGTATATATATATATGTATGTATATATATATATGTATGTATATATATATATGTATGTATGTATATATATATGTATGTATGTATATATATATGTATGTATATATATATATATATATGTATGTATATATATATGTATGTATATATATATATATGTATGTATATATATATATATATGTATGTATATATATATATATGTATGTATATATGTATGTATATATATATATGTATATATATATGTATGTATATATATATATATATGTATGTATATATATATATATATATGTATATGTATATATATATATATATGTATAGTATATATATATATATGTATGTATATATATATATATGTACATATATATATATGTATATATATATATATATGTATGTATGTATATATATATATATATGTATGTATATATATATATATGTATGTGTATATATATATATATGTATGTATATATATATATATATGTATGTATGTATATATATATATATGTATGTATGTATATATATATATATGTATGTATGTATATATATATATATGTATGTATGTATGTATATATATATGTATGTATGTATGTATGTATATATATATATATGTATGTGTGTAAACAAAGAAAAGATTATTAACTTTCAATAATCTCTTTCTTTAGAGATATCATTTAAGCTGACTGTTTCTTCTTCCTATTTATTCGACATGCCCATGGTGGGCCAATGTCTTCCGGGAACCTTCTTCCGTTCCAGTCTCTGCTTTGCCGCAGTTTTCCAGCTAGTAACTCGTCAAACTTTAAAACTAAAAAACTACTAAAACTACTTTTAAAAACTACTAAAGTTTTTAGTTTAAACTACTTTTAAACTGAAAAGAAAAAAATAAATACTCCCTTCAAAAATTTTTCTTGGAAAATTAACCTGATTTTATAGTAATTTCAATCGACGGATGGTGGTTAAATGTTTCATTTTTCCATTCCTCTATTTTTGCCAATGGCCAATTTCTAGCTAGTAACTCGTCAAACTTTAAAAGGCTTCAGGGTCGAAAACTGGCTTGGCTACTAAATGTTTTAGTTTAAATACTTTTAAATTGTGAAAGTATAATTTAGCCTAAATGCTAAAAAAAATTAGACAAAAAACTTGGAAAAACTAAACCTGTGTTTCCATATGTATTTTAAAAATTATTCAAATAGTGTGTCGTTTCTTTTTAAACTCAATTAATTAATTTGTGTCTTTAAAATTAAAAAAGCTTAAAATATGCAGTAAATTTAAACCTTATTTTATTTGTCTATTATATGTGTAAATAATTTCTTGTATACAACCCCTGTGTACATAATGCCCAAAAAACGTGCAATCCCTGTATTTCTAATATTTAATTGAATATATATTATTAAATTATAAATTAGAGAATTATATTATTAATCGAAGAATTGAAAAATTATCAAGTACTGTTTTAAAAATATTAAACATTTTCTTTCACAACGATTTCAGATATACGGGTTAGATATTTGAATGTTTTCTTGTTCGTGTACTAGTTAGAGTTAAGTGTTGTTTTGAGATTTCCAAAATAGTGACTGGTAAACTGTCGGCAACTTTTCGAAGAATTTTAGCATAAAGTCAATTTCACTACCAAGAGAAAAAAACTTCTCAGTGTTCTTTTCTCCTTGAAATAAAACTTGCACTTGTCCTAAATTCACAATGATAAAGACTCTCAAAGAAAATTGGTCTGATTTCAAAGTTTTACGGAAAGTGCACTTGTCCTAAACAAAACAGAAAGCAATAAAGTCTATCTCTCTGTGTCCAAATCGGCCGAGAATTTTCTTGAAGAACTTGGTAGTGGATTCCCGGATATGCTGGGCTTTTATCGCTGCATGGTATCGTTCCTCCAGGATTGAAATTAAGAAACGAGGAATGGCCTAAGAAAGGAGATAAAAAAATGAAAGAAAAAAAAAACAAGAACCGACTCTGGAATTTTTCTTCATGTGACAAATATTTGAAATAACATCTGATGATACCTGTGTGATAAATAAAAATTATTTGAAATTTTTTTTTTTTTTTTTTTGCTTTTTAACGAATTAAATATTCCGCATAAAAATCCTTATAAGATATGACTGTACGTTCAAGCCATTATGATATGCTTTTAGTAATTGTTGCAGATATATGTATTGTTATAATAAAATAAAAATTTTAAAAATGTTCATCAATGAATCAGCTAATAATATTTGTTTAGTTTAAAAAGTATGTTTTCCTGAAGAGAATTCTTACTGAAGAACGTGCACTTGTTCAAATTCACAATGATAAATATTTACGTAAAGCAAAACAGAAAGCAATAAAGTCTATTTCTTTGTATCAAAATCGTGCTAGAATTTTTCCTGGACAACTTGGTGGTGGATTCCAGGATTTTCCTGGGCTTTTATCGCTGCCCGGTATCGTTCCTCGAAGATTTAAATTAAGAATCGAGGAATGGCCTAACGAAAGAAGATAAAACCAAACAAAAAGAAAAAAGAAAGAAGGAAAGCAACACCCAAAACTGTAATTTTTCTTTATGAGACAAATATTTGATATAACATCTGACGATATCTGTGTGATAAATAAAAAATTATTTCAAAATTTTTCTTTACTTTTTAACGAGTTACCCATTCTGCATAAAAATCCTTATAAGATTTGATTGTACGTTCAAGCTATTATGATATGCTTTTAGTAATGGTTGCAGGGTAATTTATATTTAAATAAAAATTTAAAAATATGTTCATCAATGAATAACCTAATAAGTTGTTTAAAAAATTATGTTTTCCTGGGGAGAAGTTTTACTGAAGAACGTGTACTTGACCCAAATTCACAATGGTAAATATTTATGTAAAAACAAAACAGAAAGCATTAAAGTCTATTTCTCTGTATCCAAATCGTAAAATCCCAAATCATAAATTTATTCAGTAATCAATTTATTTATTTATCACATTGGCATGAAATGTTTTTTTGGACTTTTAAAATAGAAATGGAAATTATATAAACAATTTATTATTTTTTTTTTTAATTAAATGAAGAATATATTCAATAAATAATATATTTAATGGATAATACCATTTGTTTCCATTGTATCCTGTCTCTGTTTTGTTTGATTTATAAGATAGGCATTCATTTCTTCATAGCTCTTACTTTAAAAAAAAAAAAAAGGTATAAAATTTCATTAAAAAAAATGTATAATAAATTAATGGATCTCATTATACATGAAGGCATCTCTTTCCCTAAATCAGATTTTTTTAAACTATTCAATATTTAATGGGATATAATTTTAATTATGCATTTTATTAATCGAAGAATTGGATAAAAATAAAGTATTGTCTTAAAAAACCGGAGATGAATATTAAACCTGTTTCTTTCATAAGGTTTTCAGAAATATGGGTTAGTTATTTGAACGTGTTCTTGTTTGTGTTCTAGTTAGAGTTAAGTGTTGTTTTGAGATTTCCAAACTAGTGACTGGTAAACAGTCGGCAACTTTTCGAAGAATGTTAGCATAAAGTCAATTTTACTACCGCCGAGAAAAACTACTCAGTGTTCTTTCCTCTAGGAAATAAAACACATCCAATTATCATGATTGGATAGAAACTTCTAGTGCTTTCTACTCTGTGGATTTGCGTTTGCATTTAAGGAAAAACGAAACGATATATTAAGCAAATGTTTCATGAAAGAAAAGGAGGTAAAAAGTAAAAAACAGGCAGAAAAGTAATTCTTTCTCCCGTTTTTTCCTGGTGAGGACATACACTCAAGAAAATTGGTCTGAACTCTTCAAGGGAGAACTTTTCCTGAAGAGAAGTTTTACTGAAGAACGTGCACTTGTCCCAAATTCACAATGATAAATATTTACGTAAAGCAAAACAAAAAGCAATAAAGTCTATTTCTCTGTATCCAAATCGGGCGAGAATTTTTCCTGGAGAACTTTTTCCCGGGTTTTTAAAGCTGCGCGGTATCGTTTCTCCAAGATTTAAATTAAGAAACGAGGAATGGCCTAAGAAAGAAGACAAAGAACACAAAAAAAAAAATGAAAGAAGAAAAACAAGACTAGAATTTGGAATTTTTCTTCATGAGACAAATATTTGAAATAACATCTGATGTTCTTTTTTTTTTCCTCGCAGCTTTTTACAAAAAGCAAGGACAAAGAAAAAGGAAAGAAAAAATAATAAGGTATTGGGTAAGGGTTTTGGGGTGATTCCTGCCATGCATGGTATCAATTTTTAAAATATTCAAATGTGCAAACAACGTTTGAATAAGAAGACACTTCATTTCTTGAAGGGGAAAAATTCCTTCCAATTTCCTTCAGTTTTTTTCCCTTTCCATCTTATTGAAAGGGATTATCGAAAAGAGTCGGCATATTATTGTAAGCTTCTTAGGAAATTAGCTGCAGCATTTTTTTTTTTATATTCCTTTGTCACTTCCATTATTCACGAAAAAATTCCCTCTTTCCTCTTCACCCTCGCACACAGTCTTTTTCGCTATATGTATATTTTTTTTTCCCCTTTTGATCTTCTCAGTTTTTGCAGACCAATTCTTTCGAAATTAGGAATCCTTGTATAAAAGATTTCGAGGGGTAGCGTCAGAATGAAAGAAGTTATACACGGCATTAACCCATCCCTGCATCCAATCTTTCTTTTACTTTTTACCCCATTTTCTCCTTTTTTTTACCCTTTTTGTCGTCTCCTTGTATATATTTTTCCCGATTGTTTCTATTTTGTTTGATTTATAAGGTAGGCATTCATCTTTTCGTACTCTTACAAAAAAAAATATTTTTTTTTTTTTGAAGATATACAACTTCAATAAAAAAATATATAATAAATTAATGGATTTTATGATACAGGAAGGCATCTCTTTCGTAATGGAGATTTTTTTTTTTTTTAAATAAAGTTTTCGATAAATAGTATATTTTATGGGTTATAATTTTAATCTTGCAATTTACTTTAATTGCTGATTATGTTTATAATTTTGTTTATCCTGTCTTCCCTTTTTTTTTTTTTTTTTTTCATTTATCACACTGGAATGAAATTCTTTGGACTTTTTGAAATATAATTAACAATTATATAAATAATTTAATAGTTTTAATAATTAAATAAAGTATGCAATAAATAATATATTTAATGGATAATATTTGCTTCCATTGTAGCATGTAAGATAGGCCTTCCTCTCTTCCTAGCTCTTACTAAAAGAATTTTTTGAAGGTATACAATTTTATTAATAAAACGTAAATGTTAATGGATCTTATGATACATGAAAGCATCTGTTTTCTAATGCAGATTTTTAAATTTCGATTAGGACATTTTTTTATATTTTTCAATAAAAAAATATTTAATGAGTAATAATTTTAATCATGCAATTTATTTTAATTACTACTTAAGTTTGTAATTGTGTTTATCCTGTTAAGCCCACTTTTTTTTATTGATTACATTGGAATATAATTTTTTTGGATTTGAAAAAATATCAAGCACTGTCTTGAATATTAAACCTTTTTTTCTTTCATAAGGATTTCAGAAGTACGGGTTAGATATTTGAATGCTTTCTTGTTTATGTACTAGTTAGAGTTAAGTGTTGTTTTGAAATTTCCAAACTAGTGACTGGTAAACAGTCGGCAACTTTTCGAAGAAATTTAGCATAAAGTCAATTTTACTACTGCTTAGAAAAACTTCCCAGTGTACTTTTCTCCGGGAAATAAAACAAAATCCAATTAAAATGATTGGATAGAATATTCTAGTGCTTTCTACTCTGTGGATTTGCGTTTGCATTTAAGGAAAAACGGAGCGATATATTAAGCAAATGTTTCGTGAAAGAAAAAAAGAGGTAAAAAGTAAAAAACACTTAGAGGCAGAAAAATAATTCTTTTTTTTCCCGTTTTTTCCTGGTGAGGACATACACTCAACAAAATTGGTCTGAACTCTTCAAGACAGAACTTTTTTCTGGAGAAGTTTTACTGAAGAACGTGCACTTGTTCCAAATTCAAAAGGATAAATATTTACGTAAAGCAAAACAGAAAGCAATAAAGTCTATTTCTGTGTATCCAAATCTACCGAGAATTTTCCTGGAGAATTTGGTGGATTTCCCGGATTAGCCCGGTCTTTTATTGCTGCCCGAAGACTTAAATTAAGAAACGAGGAACGGCCTAAAGAAAGAAGATAAAGAACAAAAAAAAAAATGAAAGAATAGAAAATAAAAACCCGACTCTAAATTTTTCTTCATGAGACAAACATTTAAAATAACATCTGATGTTCTTCTTTCTCCTCGGAGCTTCTTACAAAAAGCAAGAGACAAAGAAAAGAGAAGAGAAAAAAAAATAATAAGATATTTGGTAAGGGTTTTTGCGTGCTTCCTGCCATGCATGGTACCAACTTTTAAAATATTCAAATGTGCAAACATCGTTTGAATAAGAACACAATTCATTTCTTGGAGGGGGAAAAAGGGAAAATTTGCATCCAGTTTTTTCCCTCTTCATTTCATTGAAAAGGATTATCGAAAAGAGTCGGCATATTATTGTAAGCTTCTTAGGAAATTAGCTGCAGCATTTTTTTTTTAAATATTCCTTTGTCACTTCCATTATTCACGAAAAATTCCCTCTCCACTCCACCCACGCTCACAGTCTTTTTCCCTATATGTTTATTTTTTTCCCTTTTGATCTTCTCCAGTTTTTGCAGACCAATTCTTTCAAAATTAGGAATCCTTGTATAAAAATATTTCGAGGGGTAGCATCAGAATGAAAAGAAGTTATACGCGGCATTAACCCATCCCTGCACCCTATGTTTGTCTTACTTTTTTCCCCATTTACCCCCCGCCCCTTTTTTTTCTTTTTTTTTACCCTTTTTGTCGTCTCCTTGTCTGTATTTTCCCGATTGTTTCCGTTTTGTTTGACTTATACGGTAGGCATTCATCTTTTCGTAGCTCGTACTAAAAAAAAAAATGTTTTTTTGAAGGTATACAATTTTAATAAAAAATGTATAACAGATTAATGGATCTTATGATACATGAAGGCATCTCTTGCTTAATGCAGATTTTTTATATTTAGAGAAATGCCTTTTTTTTAAACTATTCAATATTTAATGGGTAATAATTTTCAGTATGATTTTTCTTTTAATTACAGTTTAAGTTTATGATTTTATTTATACTGTAGTCCCAATTTTTTTTTTTTTTTTTTTTTTTTTTTGTCGTTTATCGCACTGAAATGAAATTTTGTCTACTTATTGAAATTATTGAAAATTTTTTTATTCTAATGCAGCTGGCAAATAGACCGGGATCTTTTCATGCTATAAAGGGCTTCGCCGATGTTACTCACTTTGCACTACCCAAGGAGAGCGTGTAACTTGAATACAAGCCAAGGAAACGGAGTAACAATGCCCCGCAACGCTCTACGATCCTATTAGGACCGGGACTTACGGTTTACAGTGGATTCCGAACCGCTACAAACACCCATGGCAACGCCGGGTTTCAGCCCGATACCTGTGGTACCGAGCGCCAGAGCGCTAGCCACTCGGCCATCAGGCCCTGTTATTGAAATATCGAAAAAATCGATTTTTTGAAAATTCTAGACTACCGGATCCCCTTAAAAAAGCAGTTGAATATTAAACATTTTACTGTCATAAGGATTTCAGAAATGCGGGTCAGACATTTAAATGTTTTCTTGTTTGTGTACAAGTTAGAGTTAAGTGTTGTTTTGAGATTTTCCAACTAGTGTCTGGTAAACACTGTGTAAATTTTCGAAGAATTTTAGCATAAAAGTCAATTTTACTGCCGCCGAGAAATACTTTTCAGTGTACTTTTCTCTAGAAATAAAACACATCCAATTATCATGATTGGATAGAAAATTCTAGTGGTTTCTACTCTGTGAATTGGCGTTTGCATTTAAGGAAAAACGTATCGATATATTAAGCAAATGTTTCGTGAAAGGAAAGGAGGTAAAAAGTAAAAACACTTGGAGGCAGAAAAATAATTCTTTTCCAGTTTTTTTTCTGCTGAGGATATACACTCAAGAAAATTGGTCTGAACTCTTCAAGAGAGAAGTTTCCTTGAAGAGAAGTTTTACCGAAGAACGTGTTGTACCAAATTCACAATGATAAATATTTACGTAAAGCAAAACAGAAAGTAATAAAGTCTATTTCTCTGTATCCAAATCGGGCGAGAATTTTTCCTAAAGAACTTGGTGGATTCCCGAATTTGCTCGGTCTCTTATAACAGCCCCGCTACTTTCCAAAGATTTAATTTAAGAAACGAGGAATGGCCTAAGAAAGAAGATAAAGACACACACACACACAAAAATGAACGAAGAAAAACAAGACCAGACTCTGGAATTTTTCTTCATGAGACAAATATTTGAAATACCAATCTGATATTCTACTTTTTTTTTTTTTCCGAGAGCTTCTTACAAAATGCAAAGGACAAAGAAAAAAAGAAAAAAATAATAATAAGGTATTTGGTAAGGTTTTTTTGGGTTCTTTCTGCCATGCATGGTACCAATTTTTAAAATATTCAAATGGGCAAACATCGTTTGAACTTTTCCTGGAGAAGGTTTACTGAAGAACGTGCCCTTGTCCCAAATTCACAATGATAAATATTTACGTAAAGCAAAACAGAAAGCAATAAAGTCTATTTCTCTGTGTTCAAATCGGGTGACAATTTTTTCTTGATGAACTTGGTGAATTCCCTGATTTGCCCGGTCTTTTATCGCTGCCCAGTATAGTTCCTCCAAGATTTAAATTCCCGGCTTTGCCGGTATCTCGTTCCTCGAAGATTTAAATTAAGAAACGAGGAATGGCCTAAGAAGATAAAGAACCCAAAAATAAAAAAAAATGAAAGAAGAAAAACTACAACCCAACTCTGAATTTTTCTTCATGAGACAAATATTTGAAATAACATCTGGTGTTCTTCTTTTTTTTTTCCGAGAGCTTCTTATAAAAAAGCGAGGGACAAAGAAAAAGAAAAGGAAAAAAATAATAAGGTATTTGGTAATGTTTTGGGTGCTTCCTTCCATGCATGGCACCAATTTTTAAAATATTCAAATGTGCAAACATCGTGTGAATAAGAAGAAGACACTTCATTTCTTGAGGGGGAAAAGGGAAAATTTCCTTCCAGTTTTTTCCTTTCTATCTCATTGAAAAGGATTATCGAAAAGAGTCGGCATATTATTGTAAGCTTCTTAGGAAATTAACTGCAGCATTTTTTTTTTTTTTTTATATATTCCTTTGTCACTTCCATTATTCAGGAAAAAATTCCCTCTCCCCTTCCACCCACTCTCACAGTCTTTTTCCCTATATGTATATTTTTTCCCCATTTGATCTTCTCCAGTTTTTGCAGACCAATTCTTTCGAAATTAGGAATCCTTGCATAAAAAGATTTCGAGGGGTAGCGTCAGAATGAAAGAAGTTATACGCGGCATTAACCCATCCCTGCATCCAATAGTTCTTTTATTTTTTTTTTTTTTTTTTTTTTAATTTAACCTTTTTTTTATTTTTTATATTTTTTTTTACCCTTTTGTCGTGTTCTTGTCTATATTTTCCCGATTTTTTCCATTTTGTTTTATCTATAAGGTAGGCATTCATCGCTTCGTAGCTCTTACTTCAAAAAAATTTCTTTTTTGAAGGTATACAATTCTATTAAAAATGTGTAAGAAATTCATGAATCATATGCTACATGAAGGCATCTCTTTTCTAATGTAGATTTTTTTTTTTTTTTAATTTGGAAAAAAGACAATTTTTATACTTTTCAATAAAAATTTTATTTAATGAGTAATAATTTTAATCATGCAATTTATTTTAATTACGGTTTAAATTTATAATTTGTTTTTCCCGTAATCCCATTTTTTTTTTTTTCATTTATCACACTGGAATTAAATTTTTTGTACATTTTAAAATTATTGAATTATAATGAATAATTATATAATTAATTAAATTAAAATATATAATAAAAATTAATTGATATGATACAGGAAGGCATTTCTTTTCTTAATGCAGATTTTTTTAAACTATTCAATATTTAATGTTTAATAATTTTATTTATGTATTTTATTAATCGTAGAATTGGAAAAAATATCAAGTACGGTCTTAAAAATTGAGTTGAATAGTAAACCATTTTTTTCTTTCATATGGATTTCAAAAATATGGGTTAGATATTTGAATGTTTTCTTGTTTGTGCACTAGTTACAGTTAAGTGCTGTTTTGAGATTTTCAAATTAGTGACTGGTAAACACTCGGTAACTTTTCGAAGAATTTTAGCATAAAGTCAATTTTACAACCGCCGAGAAATACTTCCCAGTGTACTTTTTCTCCACAAAATAAAACACACATCCAATTATCATGATTGGATTGAAAATTCTAGTGCTTTTCTCTACTCTGTGGATTTGCTTTTGCATTTAAGGAAAAACGAAGCGATATATTAAGCAAATGTTTCGTGAAAAGCAAAGGACATTTAGAGGCAGAAAAATAATTCTTTTTTTATCCCGGTGAGGACATACACTCAAGAAAATTGGTCTGAACTCTTCAAAAGAGAACTTTTCCTGGAGAAGTTTTACTGAAGAACGTGCACTTGTTCCAAATTCACAATGATTAATATTTACGGAAAGCAAAACAGAAAGCTATAAAGTCTATTTCTGTGTATCCAAATCTACCGAGAATTTTTCCTGGAGAATTTGGTGGGATTTCCGGATTAGCCCGGTCTTTTATTGCTGCCCCAAGATTAAATTAAGAAACGAGGAACGGCCTAAAGAAAGAAGATAAAGAACAAAAAAAAAAAATGGAAGAAAAAAAAACAAGAACCAGACTCTAAATTTTTCTTCATGAGACAAATATTTGAAATAACATCTGATGTTCTTCTTTCTCCTCAGAGCTTCATACAAAAAGCAAGAGACAAAAAAAAAGGAAAGGAAAAAAAAAAAAATAAAGTATTCGATAAGGGGTTTTGGGTGCTTCCTGCGATGCACGGTATCAATTTTTAAAATATTCAAATGTGCAAACATCGTTTGAATAAGAAGAAGACACTTCATTTCTTGAAGGGGAAAAAAAGGGAAAATTTCCTTTTTTTTTTTTCCTTTCCGTCTTATTGAAAGGGATTATCGAAAAGAGTCGGCATATTATTGTAAGCTTCTTAGGAAATTAGCTGCAGCATTTTTTTTTATATTCCTTTGTCACTCCATTATTTACTGAAAAAATTCCCACTTTCCCCTTCACCCTCGTTCACAGTCTTTTTCGCTGTATGTATTTTTTTTTTCCCCTTTTGATCTTCACCAGTTTTTGCAGACCAATTGTTTCGAAATTAGAATCCTTTTTTTTTTGTATAAAAAGATTTCGAGGGGTAGCATCAGAATGAATGAAGTTATACGCGGCATTAACCCATCCCTGCATCCAACCTTTCTCTTACTTTTTCCCCAATCACCCTTTTTTTTTTGTTTTTTTTTTTTTTTTTTTTACCCTTTTTTTTCGTCTCCTTGTCTATATTTTCCAAATTGATTCCATTCTGTTTGATTTTTAAGGTAGGCATTCATCTCTTCGTAGCACTTTCAAAAAAAAAAAAAATTTATGGTACAAAATTTTAGTAAAAAAAAAAATATATAATAAATTAATGGATTTGTTTTGCGACGAATCCTCAATATCCTGAAGTGCGGGGACGGACATCCTATGAGTGATCAACTCATAAAGATGAAAGGGGGTAGCTGCTGTTGTGATGGAGCTCCCGTAGGTAGAAGTCTGACTTTTGCTCCGTGACGCACTTACAGTCATATAAGACGGGGTCCTAAGGTTTAAAGTGGATTCCGAACCACTACAAACATCCATGGCACCGCCGGGACTCGATCCCGAAACCTGTGGTACCAAACGCCAGAGCGCTAGCCACTCGACCATTCATGCCCATTAATGGATTTTAAGATACATGAAGGCATCTCTTTCCTAATGGAGATTTTTTTTTAAACTATTCAATATTTAATGGGTAATAATTTTAATTATGCATTTTATTAATACAAGAAATGAAAAATATCAAGTACTTTCGTAAAAAACGGAATTGAATATTAAAACTTTTTCTTTCATAAATACGAGTTAGATATTTGAATGTTTTTCTTGTTTGTGTGCTAGTTAGAGTTAAGTGTTGTTTTGAGATTTTCCAACTAGTGTCTGGTAAACACTCGGTAACTTTTCGAAGAATTTTAGCATAAAGTCAATTTTACTACCGCCGAGAAAACTTCTCAGTGTACTTTTCGCTAGAAAATAAAACACATCCAATTATCATGATTGGATAGAAAATTCTAGTGCTTTCTACACTGCGGATTTGCATTTGCATTTAAGGAAAAACGAAGCGATATATTAAGCAAATGTTTCGTGAAAGAAAAGAGGTAAAAAGTAAAAAACACTTAGAGGCAGAAAAATAATTTTTTTTCCGTTTTTTCCTGGTGAGGACATACACTCAAGAAAATTGGTCTGAACTCTTCAAGATAAGTTTTTTTGGAGAGAAGTTTTACTGAAAAAGGTGCACTTGTTCCAAATTCACAATGATAAATATTTACGTAAAAGCAAAACAGAAAGCAATAATGTCTACTTCTCTGTATCCAAACCGGGCGAGAATTTTCCTGGAGAATTTGGTGGATTTCCCGGATTGGAATGGGGACGTACCCAGCTGGAAGTATCCGAGGAACTTGGAATCACCCAGAGTGTCATCTCCAGGCTTTGGAAAGATTCCAAGATGATGGTAACGTGATTAGATGTTACAGCACAGGTCGTCCCCCGAGTTACAAACGCAGAATGAGGATCTGTATTTAGCAGTTACTGCCAAAAGAAACAGACGGAGCACAGCATCAGACCTGTCTCGTTATCTCACTTCAGCTACCGGTACGACAGTTTCAAGGCAGACCGTGTACAGACACTTAGGGCACATTGGCCTATATGCTCGTAGGCCTGTCAGATGTGTTCCACTTACCGCAACTCACTGTCGCCTGCGATTAACCTGGAGTAGAGAGCATGCATTGTGGACACCGCAACAGTGGTCTTGTGTGATGTTTTCCGACGAGTCCAGGTTTAGTTTGCAGTCAGATTCTCGCCGGACTTTCATATGGAGAACGCCAGGTACCCGTTACCACCAAGAGAACACCATTGAACGACACCGTTACGGTGTTGCAGGAGGGCTCGTTTGGGGAGGAATTATTCTTGGTTCCAGAACTGACCTGCATGTTCAGAGTGTAACGATGACATGCCACATCTATCGGGATGTCAATCTGGAACAACATGTACGTTTGTTTCGGGGCGCCATGGGTGCTGAATTTCTGTTTATGGTTGACAACGCCCGTCCTCATCGTGCAAACATTGTAGACGAATGTCTTCAATTGGAGGATATCACCCGTATGGATTGGCCAGTATACTCACCGGACTTGAATCAATAGAGCATGTGGGGATATGCTTGGCCGACGAATTGCAGCCCGTCAACCCCCTCCCACCTGTCAACCGGAACTTCGGAGGGCATTGTTTGATGAGTGGGATAATATTCCACAAGATCAGATTGATAATTTGATACTCAGCATGCCTAGGCGTTGTAAGGCCTATATTGCATCGTCCGGGAGACATACTCCATATTAACCATCATACTAATCATGTTATACTGTTTTTGTAAATAGGTCCTTTTTCAAAATTTGCTCCAAGGGAGTAAAAAGCGCAATTTTTATTAATTATGTCAAACATATAGCATCTTTTCTGCTCTTTACCTTTTGTTTAATAAATAGACTTTAAAAATAAGTCAAATTTGTTTTGCGTCTGTCTCTTTCTTTGCCTGAACTTCATTATCCTTTATTTATGGACATGAGTGTATATAACAAATTAATGGATCCTATTATACATGAAGGCATCTCTTTCGTAATGCAATTTTTTTAAACTATTCAATATTTAATGAGTAATAATTTTAATTGTGCATTTTATTAATCAAAGAAATGGAAAAATATAAAGTACTGTCTTAAAAACGTAGTTCAATATTAAACCTTTTTTTCTCTCATAAGGATATCAGAAATACAGGTTAGATATTTGAATGTTTTCTTGTTTGCGTAGTAGTTAGAGTTAAGTGTTGTTTTGAGATTTCCAAACTAGTGACTGGTAAACACTCGGTAACTTTTCGAAGAATTTTAGCATAAAGTCAATTTTACTACAGCTTAGAAAAACTTCTCAATGTGCTTTTCTCTAGGAAATAAAACACATCCAATTATCCTGATTCGATAGAAAATTCTAGTGCTTTCTACTCTGTGGATTTGCGTTTTGCATTTAAGGAAAGACGAAGCGATATATTAAGCAAATGTTTCGTGAAAGAAAAGGAGGTAAAAAGTAAAAAAAACTTAGAGGCAGAAAAATAATTCTTTTTTCCGTTTTATGCTGGAGAGGACATACACTCAAGAAAATTGGTCTGAACTCTTCAAGAGAAATTTTCCTGGAGAAATTTTACTTGAAGAACGTGCACTTATCCTAAATTCACAAAGTTAAATATTTACGTAAAAGCAAAAACAGAAAGCAATAAAGTCTATTTCTCTGTATCCAAATCGAGAGAAAATTTTTCCTGTGGATTCCCGGATTTTCCCGGCCTTTTATTGTTGCCCCATATCGTTCCTAAGATTTAAATTAAGAAACGAGGAATGGCCTAACCAAGAAGATAAAGAAGTAAAAAATAATAATAAATAAAAGAAGAAAAACAAGAAACCGACTCCGGAATTTTTCTTCATGAAACAAATATTTGAAATAACATCGGATGTTCTTCTTTTTTCCAAGAGCTTCTTACAAAAGCAAGGGACAAAGAAAAAGGAAAGAAAAAAATAATAAGGTTTCTGGTAAGGGTTTTTGGGTGCTTTCTGCCATGCATGGTACCAATTTTTAAAATATTCAAATGTGCAAACATCGTTTGATTAAGAAGACACTTCATTTCTTGGAGGGGGAAAAAGGGAAAATTTCTTTCCAGTTTTTTTCCCTCTTCATTTCAATGAAAGGGATTATCGAAAAGAGTCGGCATATTATTGCAAGCTTCTTAGGAAATTAGCTGCAGCATTTTTTTATATATTCCTTTGTCACTTCCATTATTCACAAAAAATTCCCTCTCCACTCCACCCACGCTCACAGTCTTTTCCCTATATGTTTATTTTTTTCTCCTTTTGTTCTTCTCCAGTTTTTGCAGACCAATTCTTTCGAAATTAGGAATCCTTGTATAAAATGATTTCGAGGGGTAGCATCAGAATGAAAGAAGTTATACGCGGCATTAACCCATTCCTGCATCCTATGTTTGTCTTACTTTTTCCCCCATTTATCCCCCTCCCTTTTTTTTTTTTTTTTTACCCTTTTTGTCGTCTCCTTGTCTGTATTTTCCCGATTGTTTCCATTTTGTTTGATTTATAAGGTAGACATTCCTCTATGCGTAGATCTTACAAAAAAAAAATTTTTTTTGAAGGTATACAATTTTTTAAAAGATATATATTATAAATTAATGCATCTTATGATACATGAAAACATCTCTTTTTAATGCCGACTTTTTTTTTAAATTTGGATAAAAACAGTTTTTACTTTTCATTAAAAAACATATTTAATGAGAAATAATTTTAATTACTGTTTAATTTTGTTTATCCCGTTACCCGCTTTTTTTTATTCATCACATTGGAATGGAATTTTTTTTTTTTATAATTTTGAAATATAAATAATTGATTAGTTTTATTAATTTAATAAAGTATTCAATAAATAATATATTTAATGGATAATATCATTTGTTTCCATTTTGTTTGGTTAATAAGGTAGTTCTTACTAAAAATGTTTTTGAAGGTATACCATTTTATTAAAAAAATGTATAATAAATTAATGATCTTATGATACATGAAGGCATCTCTTTTCTAATGCAGATGTTTTTTTTAAATTGGGATAAAGACATTTTTTTTTAACTTTTCAATTAAAAATATATTTAATGCATAATAATTTTAATCATTCAATTCATTTTAATTACTATTTAAGTTTATAATTTGGTTTATCCTGTAATCCCATTTTTTTATTTATCATATTGGAATGATATTTTTTGGGAATTGAAAAAAAGTACTGTCTTAAAAAACATAGTCGAATATTAAACCTTTTTCTTTCATAACGATTTCAGAAATACGGCTTAGACATTTGAATGTTTTCTTGTTTGTGCACTAGTTAGAGTTAAGTGTTGTTTTGAGATTTCCACACAAGTGACTGGTAAACACTCTGTAAATTTTTGAAGAATTTTAGCATAAAGTCAATTTTACTACCGCCGAGAAAAACTTCCCAGTGCACTTTTCTCTACGAAATAAAACACATCCAATTATCATGATTGGATAGAAAATTCTAGTGCTCTCTACTCTGTGGATTTGCGTTTGCATTTAAGGAAAACGAAACGATATATTAAGCAAATGTTTCGTGAAGAAAAGGAGGTAAAAAGTAAAAAACACTTAGAGGCAGAAAAATAATTTTTTTTTGCGTTTTTTTCCTAGTGAGGACATACACTCAAGAAAATTGGTCTGAACTCTTCAAGAGAAGTTTTTGGAGAGAAGTTTTACTGAAAAAAGGTTTACTTGTTCCAAATTCACAATGATAAATATTTACGTAAAGCAAAACAGAAAGCAATAATGTCTACTTCTCTTTATCCAAAGCGGGCGAGAATTATTCCTGTGGAATCACGGATTTGCCCGAACTTTTATCACTGCCCGGTATAACGTACCCGAGATTTAAATTAAGAAACGAGGATTGACCAGAAAAACTGGACAAAGAAACAAAAAAATATTTAAAAATGAAAGAAGAAAAACAAGACCAGACTCTGGAATTTTTCACCGTGAGACAAATATTTGAAATAACATCAGATGTTCTTCTTTTTCTCCTCAGAGCTTCTTACAAAAAGCAAGGGACAAAGAAAAGAGAAGAGAAAAAAAAATAATAAGGTATTTGGTAAGGGCTTTTGCGTGCTTCCTGCCATGCATGATACCAATTTTTTAAAATATTCAAATGTTATCGTTTGAATAAGAAGACACTTCATTTCTTGGCGGGAAAAAGGGAAAATTTCCTTCTCCATCTCATTGAAAGGGATTATCGAAAAGAGTCGGCATAGTATTGTAAGCTTCTTAGGAAATTAGCTGCAGCATTTTATTTTTTATATTGCTTTGTCACTTCCATTATTCATGAAAAAAATTCCCTCTCCCCCTTCACCCACACTCATAATCTTTTTCCCTATGTGCATATTTTTTTCCCCTTTTGATCTTCTCTCAGTTTTGCAGACCAATTCTTTCTAAATTAGGAATCCTTGTATAAAAAAGATTTCAAAGGGGTAGCTTCAGAATGAAAGTAGTTATACGCGGCATTAACCCATCCCTGCATCCAATCTTTCTTTCTTTTTTTCCCACATTTACCCCTTTTTTTTTTTTTAACCTTTTTGTCGTCTCCTTGTCTATATTTTCCCGATTGTTTCCATTTTGTTTGATTTGTAAGGTAGGCATTCATCTCTTCGTGGCTCTTACTAAAAAAAAGTTATTTTTGAAGTTATACAATTATATTAAAAAAGTGTTTAATAAATTAATGGATCTTATGATACATGGTGGCAACATTTTCGTAACGCAGATTTCTTTAAATTTGAATAAATGCATTTTTTTATACTATTCAATATTTAGTGGGTAGTAATTTTATTAATGCATTTTATTTTAATTACTGTTTAAGTTTATAATTTGGTTTGTCCTGTAATCGCTCTTTTTTTTTTCACTAACAACTCTGGAATGAAATTTTTATAGACATTTTGAAATATAAATAATAATTATATAAATAATTTAACGATTTTATTAATTAATAAAACCAATAATTATTCACGATGTATAATACCATTTGTTTCCATTATACCATGCTTCCATTTTTGTTTGATTTATAAGGTAGGCATTCATCTCTTCGTAGCTCTTACTAAAAAAAAAAATTTTTTTTTTTTGAAGGTATACAAATTTAATAAAAAATGTATAAAAGATTAATGGACTTTAAGATACATGAAGGCATCTCTTTCCTAATGCAGATTTTTAAATTTGGAATACGACATTTTTATATTTTTCAATAAAAAATATAAGTAATGAGTAAATATTTTCATCATGCATTTTATTTTAATTACTGTTTAAGCTTATAATTTTGTTTATCCTGCAATCCCACTTTGTCATTCATCACATTGGAATGAAATATCAAGTAGTGACTTAAAAATCTGAGTTGAATATTAAACCTTTTTCGCTCATAAGGGTTTCAGAAATACGGGTTAGATATTTGAATATTTTCTTGTTTGTGTACTAGTTAGGTTAAGTGTTGTTTTGAGATTTCCACACAAGTGACTGGTAAACACTCGGTAACTTTTCGAAGAATTTTAGCATAAAGTCAATGTTACTACCGCCGAGAAAACTTCTCAGTGTACTTTCTCAGGAAATAAAACACATCCAATTATCATGATTGGATAGAAAATTCTAGTGCTTTCTACTCTGTGGATTTGCGTTTGCATTTAAGGAAAAACGAAACGATATATTAAGCAAATGTTTTGTGAAAGAAAAGGAGGTAAAAGTAAAAAACACTTAGAGGCAGAAAAATAATTCTTTTCCCGTTTTTTCCCCGGTGAGGACATACACTCAAGAAAATTGGTCTGAACTCTTCAAGAGAAGTTTTTGGAGAGAAGTTTTACTGAAGAACGTGCACTTGTCCCAAATTCACAATGATAAATATTTACGGAAAGCAAAACAGAAAAAGTAATAAAGTCTATCTCTCTGTATCCAAATCGGCCGAGAATTTTTCCTGGAGAACTTGGTGGATTCCGATTTGGCCGGGCTTTTATCGCTGCACAGTATCGTTCCTCCAAGATTTAAATTAAGAAACGAGGAATGATCTAAGAAAGAAGATAAAGAACCAAAAAAAAAAAATAATAATAATAATAATAATAAATGAAAGAAAAAAAGAAGAGAAAGAACCCGACTCTGGAGTTTTCTTCATGAGACAAATATTTGAAATAACATCTGATGTTCTTCTTTTTATCCTAGAGCTTCTTACAAAAAGCAAGGGACAAAGAAAAGGAAAGAAAAAAATAATAATAAGGTATTTGGTAAGGTTTTTGGGTGCTTCCTGCCATGCATGGCACCAATTTTAAAATATTCAAATGTGCAAACATCGTTTGAATAAGAAGACACTTCATTTCTTGGAGGGGGAAAGGGAAAATTTCCTTCCAGTTTTTTCCCTCTCCATCTCATTGAAAGGGATTATCGAAAAGAGTCGGCATATTATTGTAAGCTTCTTAGGAAATTAGCTGCAGCATTTTTTTTATTCCTTTGTTACTTCCATTATTCACGAAAAACTCCCTCTTCCCCCTTCACCCATGCTCACTTTTTCCTATATGCATATTTTTTCCCCTTTTGATCTTCACCAGTTTTTGCAGACCAATTCTTTCGAAATTAGGAATCCTTGTATAAAAAGATTTCGAGGGTAGCTTCAGAATGAAAGAAGTTATACGCGGCATTAACCCATCCCTGCATCAAATCTTTCTTTTACTTTTTTTTTCCCCATTTACCCCCTTTTTTTTTTTATACCCTTTTTGTCGTCTCCTTGTCTATATTTTCCCGATTGTTTCCGTTTTGTTTGATTTATAAGGTAGGCATTCTTCTCTTCTTTTTTTTTATTTGAAGGTATACGATTTTTAGAAAAAAATTTAAAATAAATTAATGGATCTTATGATACATGAAGGCATCTCTTTCCTAATGCAAATTTTTTTCAAACTATTCAATATTTAATGAGTAATAATTTAGTTATGCATTTTATTTTAATTACTGTTTAAGTTTATAATTTTGTTTATTCTGCAATTCAATTTTTTTTTTTTGATCACACTGGAATGAACTTATTTTTAGTACTTTTTGAAATTATTGAAATATATTTAATAATTAAATGAATATTTAGTACAATAATGAAAAATGTATACAATTACTATCTGTTTTGTCCCTTTAAATGTCTGGAACAACTATACATTTTTCTTACTGAAATAGGTTTTGTAGTGTAGGTATTAATGTTTTTAATCATTTATTTATTTTTTACTTGGCTTGGCTTCGTATATTTATATAAAGTCAATAAAATATTCAATACATTAATGAAAAAAATATGCAATTATTACATCTTTTGACTGTTAAATATTTGGAACAACTTTACATTTTTGTCTTAATTAAATAAGTTTTGTGATTATTAATTATTTTATTTATTTTTTTTTTTAATTATTTTATTTTTTTATTTATTTATTTTTTTTTTACATTACTTTTGTATAAAGACAACGTATTCTAATATAAATTAAAAAGTAGTTTCAAAAATGCAATCTTCTCTTAGGAATTTCAATTTAGTAAATTTCCTTTTATTACTGATCAGTAATAAATATTTAAATTGTTA
This sequence comes from Caerostris extrusa, assembly GCA_021605095.1. NCBI lineage: Eukaryota > Metazoa > Arthropoda > Arachnida > Araneae > Araneidae > Caerostris > Caerostris extrusa. The sequence goes on along the minus strand of BPLR01009788.1, from coordinate 10,708 downwards.
TATTTATAAAAATATTACATTAGCGCCAGGAATTTTAATTATATTTTACGAATTTTTGAGTCCGAATTTATAAAAATATTTAAAATGGTATACATTTATATTTATAGATATTTTTAAAAGATTTTACTTGATTTCAATGTCACTTTTTAAAGAAATTTTCAAATTAACGTATTTAGAATATGTCAGTTTTAAAATATTTAACAAACAGCTATTTTCTAAAACTATCTCATAAAAGATCTGCTTTCAAAAATATCATTTATTTAACTTTAAAAAAATTGTATTATATTTGAAAATGTTTTGTGCTTCATGTACATTTTTCTTGTAAATTTATCATAAAATTTATCCCGTTAGGATAAAAAGAAAAATTAGCCGTTATTAAAATAATTAAAAGTTAGCAGTTATTCATCACTGTTAACTCTATTTAACACGCTAATGAAAACTGAAAGCTTTTAAAAACTTAATGGAAAAAATTAGCGATTACTGTAAAGAACAAAGAAAAAACGATGATGTGAATGAAATGAGGTTAATTAATAGGATCTCTAACTTGTAATTGATTGCAGTTTTTTTTTAAGGAAAAACTTCAATAACTGAAAGTAAATGATGAATTAATGGCGAATAACCAGTCGTAAAAATGAATAGCTCTTTTAATATTACAATTATTTCTTGAAGAACCAGACACTCGTTTCAATAAAAAAAGCTATTTGACGTATTCATATTTACAGATAAAATTTCTAAAACGGACCACACTCAATTGATAACCAATTGAAGGAATAAATTCACGTTATGTATTTGAATATAATTTATGATTTTCTATATGGTTACCAGTCACTTCACGTAAATTTAGCTAATTAAATAATCAATCACAGAAAAATCTATACTGTCATTTAAAGATCTTCCTAAACTGCGGAACGTGATATGGCGGTAAGAAATAAAAAATATTTTGTGAAAAAAAAAATTATTTATTTCTTACTGCATAAAAATTTAATTTAAAAAGTTTTAAAAATTGTAAATTTATTTTTATTTAATTTATGCTAAAAATACTTAAAATAAATAAAAATGAAAATAATATATAAAAATAGTATAAATAAAAAATAAAAATTCAACTAACCTACATAAACCTAACCTATTATTAAAATTCATAACAATCATTCAAATATTTCATTTATCATCATATTATTTATATAAGTTACTTTTAATTTACTTTCGTTAATTTCAATTGTTTGTCTGGCTTTTATAAAAAAAATAATAATAATAATAACAATAATAATAATAATAATAATAAATAGAAAAAAAAAAATTCTATAATTTAAAAAAATCATTCAAAAATATTTTTTGTTGTGATAAATGGATATAAAAATATCATTCAGGTCATTGTCTATTAAAATCACAGAAATTGTAAAATAAAATAAATAATTGAGAAAAATAACTGTAATTGTAATAATATCAAAAATATATATAAAATGACGACATGCATTTAATTTATAATCGAACCATCTATTGTATGTGTATGGCATATGGATTGGCATTGCATTTCCTGATGTGATTCTGTTGAAGTAGGCATATAAATAAAATGATGGCCGAATAGTCGTGGCACCATGATGTCTCTTCAACTGTGAATACAATAACATGGCACGCTATTGTAGTCGATCAAGCCTTTTATTGAAGATATGACATCCCAAGATGTGTTCAAGTTTTCTTTATTTGACAAGCAATAAATATAAACAGCTCTGCGACTGCAATTTTGGGAATTTAGTTTTTCTAAACCTTGTATATTCTACCGAATAGTTGCCTCATACAAATAATTTTTTTATCTGTAAAAAAATATTTATTATATTTATAATTTTTAAGAAATTTCCCAATCTTTACCGTTGTTTAACTTTTGTTTTTGCAACTATTTTGAAATTCGTATTTTCGCTTGTTAATTCATTTTTCAAAATCAGCTTATGATAAAATTTTTCTTCAAAGCACTAAAATGTAATAGTTAACTAACTTACCGACAGTACACTCCATGGGGGACCGTAGCAGTCCGCCTACTGGCAGATTCCGGAATAGGAGATACTTTCTTTTTAAGGAGTAGGTTTTGTCGGCACTATACACAAATCATATTACATCTGGACAACCTAAACCCAACCGTAATATAAAATTTGGACACCCAATAGTCATATTAGACCAGGACATAAGGTTTAAAGTGGATTCCGAACCACTACAAATATCCATGACACCGCCGGGAATAGAACCCGAAACTTGTGGCACCGAACGCTAGTCACTCAGCCATCATTCCCCAAAATGTAGTAACAATCCTTCTAAAACAATATATATCTATATATATATATATACACTCAAGAGCCACAACATTATGACCACCCCTACATTTTGCAATGAACTCGCCTGGATGACGTGGAAGGCACGTGATCAGGTGGAAGTGGTATTTAACTGCTGCTGGAGAGTCTGAAGAATCATTCTTTCACTTACTTCTGTGTGTGATGGGAAAGGCTGCGGATCTATGCGACTTTGATAGAGGGCAGATTGTAATGGCTCGAAGGCTCGGAACAAGTATTTCGAAACTGCACGACTCGTGGGTTGTTCGCGATCTACAGTTGTTAGTACTCAAGCAAAGTGGATGAATGACGGTGAAACCAGCAGTAGACGACATGATGTTGGACATCCACACGCTATCAAAGACAAAAGGTCGTCGGAGAGTGTCTCGCATGGTGAAGCAAAACTGGAGCCAGACAGTGGCTCAGCTGACAGCCCAATTACAATGCAGGGCCAAGTAGAATAGTATCGGAGCACATTGTTCAGCGGACACTGTTGGATATGGAGCTACGCAGCAAACGTCCCACTCGTGTGCCTTTGCTGACCAAGCGTCATCGCCAACTGCGCCTGCGCTGAGCCCGGGAACATCGTGACTGGTCCATGGATCAGTGGGAGAGAGTTGCCTGGTCAGATGAATCACAGTTTGTCATTCATCACGCCGATGGCCGTGCCAGGATATGTCGTCTTCCAGGCGAACAGTTGCTCCCTCAATGTACAGTAGGTCATACACAGGCCGGTGGTGGCGGTATTATGCTTTGGGGGACGTTCTCTTGGGTGTCTCTGGGACCCGTGGTTGTGGTAGAGCAGACCATGAATGCTACATGGTATCTGAACATCATTGCGGACCAGTTACACCCTTACATGGCCTCTGTTTTCCAGCTGGAAATGGAATGTTCCAACAGGACAACGCCCCTTGTCACAAGGCTAAATTTGTGTTGGAGTGGTTCCAGGAACATGATGCTGAATTCCAGTTAATTTCCTGGCCGCCTAACTCACCGGATCTCAGTCCGATAGAACACATTTGAGATGTCCTGGGACGGCAGCTCAGAGTTCAAAGACCACCAATTCGCAATATCTCGGATTTGCGTGACCGTTGCTTAAACATCTGGTACAATCTGTCTCCGGCCATCTACAAGGACTTGTGGCATCCATGCCAAGGCGGGTTGAAGCTGTGTTGCGCCCAAAGGTGGGCCAACTCGTTATTCACAGGTGGTCATAATGTTTTGGCTCTTGGGTGTATATATATATATATATATGTATATGCATAATTTCTTCTTCTTTGGCGTAATAGCCCCATGATGGGCCAAGGCCATCTACCTACTGGCAAATTCCGAAGCATGAGATGTTATATATACACTCAAGAGCCAAAACTTTATGACCACCCCTACATTTTGCAATGAACTCGCCTGGATGACGTAGAAGGCACGTGATCAGGTGGAAGTGGTAGTTAACTGGTATTAAGTGATGGCATTAATCCATGCCAAGGCGGGTTGAAGCTGTGTTGCTCGCCAAAAGTGGGTCAACTCGTTATTGACAGGTGGTCATAATGTTTTGGCTCTTGAGTGTATATTCAATTAAAATGACACGAATTGACCTAACTGTGATAATTAATGTTTTTATGTTTTATTGCTGTTTTATGGTTTTCTCTTCGCTTCTAATTTATTTTGTTGCACATGGAGTCCAAATTTGTAGTATTTCATTGATTAACTATTTCTTTTCAATGTCTCGCGAGGAAATGAATTTTTTAACAGCAGTTGAAATGTGAAAAAATCTAACCTTCAATTAATACCATTAAAACAACAGCGCTACCATCGGATTTAGTTCAAACCACTCTCCAAACTCTTCTGGCGGCCTGATGATCAATTGGCAAGCGCTCTGACCATTGATCTGACCACAGCCTTCAGGTTCGAATCCTGCGGGTGACATGGATGTTTGTTTAGTGGTTCGGAAACCATGTTAAATTGTAGGTCCCGGCCTAATTAGCCCAAAGTATACAAAAATGACCGTAGAGCGACAAACCAAACCAAACACTCCGGGAACTAATAAAAATATTTTATAGCGAATTCGGTTGAATAGTTTTTGAATCTGTAAGGGATATCGTATTTTAATTATATATATAAGCTACAACTGTAACACATGATTTCATTTCGAAACGTATTCATAATCATTACGTTCAAAAATTTAAATTCATTTTTATCTCTATTCTCAAAATACCATTTTATAAGAAAACAAAATATAACTGATATTGATATACTGCCGATACAGAATTTGTATTGAATTTCCATAATTATATATGTTTTGTTATTCATTAAAAAATTTATTGTATTTCATATTTAAATGCATACCGCTTGCTTTGCAATGATATTAAAACATCAATTTTGTAGGCTTATAATAATATAATAATAATAATAATAATGATTTTTAAAAAATTTTATTTTATAATATATTTTATAATTTTTCGATTATTCAACCACATCGAATGTAATTGATAGTTTTCTCAGTACATCTTATTCGATACAATTATTTCTAATAACTTTTGTTTTTATTTTTATTTAAATATAGTGCGTTTCATCTTTATTTAAGCAGAATTTACATAAAAATATCAAAAATAATTTAACAGATCTAAAAAATAAATCTTTAAAATAAATTACTTCAATGCAGAGAAATAATTTTTTGATTTTGTTGCAAACAAAAACTAACTATTAATAAATTTAAATAGTATATTAAATAAACTACAAAATATACAAAAAAACAACAACATAATATTAAAAAAAAAAAAAATTATATTTCTAAGCAATCTAAGAGACTTCTTAATAATCCCATCTAGATTGTTATGAAAATTATTCATTTCGCTATAAAATTAAATAGAAAGAAAAGATGTTATAAAAACTTTCTGTTCATAAAAACTCACATAAGATGATTAAAAATTAAATTTATTCTAGGAATTATATTTTCTTCTTAGTCTCCTTTTAAATTCTCACAAGACAATTTTATATTGTTTCATACAGGCCTATTTTTCAGTCTTCTTTTATTGTTTATGTTTTGCTATGCATTTAATCTGTCTTGAATTATAATTGCATTTTAACAGCATTTTATTTTTTAATTTTATTTCAATAAGAAATATTAACTCATTATTTTATAGTTAAATCGTTCATTTGCAAAAAAAAAAAATAAATAAATAAACAAATAAGAAAAATATCAAATTTAGGATAGTTTTACTGAATTATTTACATAATTGGAAACGGAAAAAAGGCATTACAAATGTAATTTTTTAAATTTAATGTACCATTACGCTGCAAAGGGGCTTAATAGTCGAATGACTGGCAGGGGTTCGTGTTCGAGTCCCGGCGGTGACATGGATGTTTCTAGTGATTTGGAATCCACTTTAAACATTAGGTCCCAGTCTAATAGGACTGTTGAGCGTGAGGCTGCCAACCCTACCCCGTAAAAAGAATAACATCTCATGTTTCGGAATATGCCAGTATTTAAACGGTTTTGGTCCACCATGGGGCTGTTGCGCCATTGAAGAAGAATGCTCATTTGAGTTCAATTCGTACTAATATGCAATTAATGTGCAGAACGAACGGTTTTTTTGCATTCATTGTTTTCATAAACGAGACGACTCGAAAACAATTGTAGACTATATTGTACAATCGTTGTAGAATCAGACTTCCCAATACAAATTTTCTGGATTTTTCTAATTTTTCAATACCTTTCTGTGTCGCCCATCGGGACATAAAACCCAACGACGAAAAAAAATTACCCTAGATTTGACACTTGAAAGTGAGGACATCTGGCAATCAAGTTTAGTGCTCTCAAGAATAGGAATTTTTGTATTCATTTCAGACAAATTCTTCATATTAATAAAAAAAATATTGGGTGAATAGAATGGTTGAATAAAAATAAAAATCCCTGCAATAAATATATATTGTTAATTACCAGTAACTGAGTTGGATTGAATCATTTATGGTGTCTATTATTATCTGTTATTAAAAATTAGAGATCTTAGACAAATTATAGAAGAGCGCTCTAGGAACGTAAATTGTTGCTTCTTATCCCACTTGGAAGATAGCAACATCTAGACCAAGTCCAAGAACCCTTGTGATCACATGGAAGGAGGCAGGCAGCATCTATTTGGATGGAGTACCCGTACGTAGCGATCTGACTTGTCTCCCTGATGCTGACTTTACGGTGTCCCAACGGTAACAACAATTGTTTTCGAGTCGTTACGGTTTTCAGCCGTGTGCCCAACGTTCTACAGTCATATTAGACCGGAACCTACGATTTAAAGTGTATTCCGAACCATTACAAACATCCATAGCACCGCCGGGACTTGAACCCAAAATATGTGGTCTCGAGCGCCAGTCATTCAACCATCAAATCCTAGGAATGTAATAGATGTAAAAATAATAAGTAGAGCAACAAATTATTTTGTTAAATTGGTATTAGATTTAGATTGGTTTCCTCCTCTTCTTAATTGTTTTCAAAAAGAGCAAACATCATTTTATACCATAATTTCCATCTGAGTCATGTTGCATGCATTTATTTTGAATTATAATACAAATCATAATTCAAATATTATCCTGCATATTTTATTATCCACTATTGACTTACTCATTTTATTACTAACCTGGACTTTGAATCTTATCCTTTTTATCTGTTTTTGCATTCACGTTCCGTAAAGAAACGACGCACAGTTCAAAACATAAACCCTCCCACCGGGCCTTATAGAATCCCGGATCCAAAACAGGAAAATAAACTGCTGGGTGTCGTAAAATATCCATTTTTATCCTTGCATGCCCTACCGTTCCCGGAATAAAATCAAATTTCTTCCGCTCCTCATGAAAATTTTTCAATTTCGAAGAGACAGATTCGAACTCTGTCGAACAAAAAAAAGAACCCAAAAGAGTCGGTAGAAATATATTGCAATTTCCATTCCCTTTTTTTTTTTCCCGTTCCCTTTTCTAAAAAAGGGGTCTCTTTATAATACGGCGGTTATCGTTACTTCTTCTTTACCTCATTCCGCCCTTTTCAATGCATTTACATACACATGAAAAGAAAACCGACGAGGCAAGATTTCCCTCTGAGCGTGCTTTTACTCTAGGGTGTTGTAGACTGTGTTTCAGGAATAGTGTCTTTGTCGTCGTGATATTGATTAAGTTGGTAAAGAAACCTTAAGGAAAGGAAAGTATATTTTTTTTTTTTAGCTTTAGACATAACAGAAATGGCCTAAAGCAACATTATGGTTAGGTTTACTATTTTATTACTACTATGTCGCACTGAGGTCCTACTATGTCCTACGTTATGTTCCCTTATGTTACTACTATGTCCCTTTATGTATTATGGAATGATGCATGTAAGGTTGTGACACATTTTCAACCACTTCCCCCTCAAAGTCACGTCTGTACTGGTATAAACAAGAACGCTCATAATTTGACATCACTAGTTGGACTTCAAACCAATCACTCTATTCAAAGCGCTATCCTTTTTCAAAGTGCTATCCTTCTACTACTATTACTATGACTATTATATAGCTTAGAACAGTACCCCCACCACACCAATGTGTACTTATGACTCAAATGGTATTCTAGGTTTTTTTTTCTTTTTTGAGAAGGTGGAGGAGGATAAAGATTTGACATCACTTGTTGAGCTTCGAACAGATCACCTTTATTCAATATGCTGTCCTTTTTCAAATTGCTGTCTCCCTATCAAAGCGCTATATTCTTATACTACTGTTATAGCCACATTGACTATTATAGGCTTAGAAAAGTACCACACCACACCAATGTACCTATAGCGCAAATGGTATTTGACAATTTCCATTCCCTTTTTTCCCTTTTCTGTAAAAGGGTCTCTTTATAATACGGCGGTTATGGTTACTTCTTTCTTTACCTCATTCCGCCCTTTTCAATGCATTTACATACACATGAAGAAAACCGACGAGGGCAGATTTCCCTCTGAAAACCGCCCGAGAGCGTGTCTTCACCCAGGGTGTTGTAGACTGTGTTTCAGGAATAGTGTCTTTGTCGTCGTAATATTGGATTAGAGTTGGTAAGGAAAGTAAAGTACATTTTTTTTAAGCTTTCTATGTGTGCAGTAGAAATGGCCTAAAGCAACATTCTGGGTTAGGTTTACTATTTTATTACTACTATTTCACTGAGCTAAGATATCACTTTATGCTTTATGGAATGATGCATGTGAAGTTATGACATAGGAACGACCTTCTCCAAGTCACACCTGTACACGATATAGACAAGAAAGCTTTTAATTTGACATCACTTGTTGAGCTTCAAACCAATCATTTTATTCAATGTGCTGTCCAACGACGTGCAGCTGTCTCGCTATCAAAACTCTATCCCCTTTTTGCTACTATTACTATGGCTGTTATAAAGCTTAAAAAGTACCACACCACGCCAGTGTACCTATAGCTCAAATAGTATTCTACATTTTTATTTTTAAGGAGGATGAAGATTTGATATTACTTGTTGAGATTCGAAACCGATCACCATACTCAACGAGCTGACCTTTTGCCAAGCGCGATCCTTCTACTACTATTGTTATGATTATTATAAAGCTTAGAAAAGTACCACACTAATGTGTCTATAACTCAAATGGTATCTAGGTGATGGATACCGTTTGAGGTTATAGGCATACCATAATCATATGGTATATACATACTTTGAGATACCAAAAAATCAAATGGTGTCCGGATTTTTTTTTATTTTGAGAAGGATGGAGGATAAAGAGTTAGCGTCATTTGTTGAAGTTTGAGTCAATCAGATTTATACGCTGCTCTTTTTCAAACTGTATTCATATCAAAGTGCTATCCCTTCTACTACTATCACTATGAATATTATAAGGCTTAGAAAAATACCACGCCACACCAATGTGCCCTATAACTCAAATGGTATTCTACAATATTTTATTTTTGAGGAAGATGTGGATGAAGGTTTGGCATCACTTGTTGCGCTTCGGAACCGATCACCTTTATTCATCGCGCTGTCTTTTTCAAAAAGCTATCCTTTTATAACTATTACCCTGATTATTATAAAAGCTTTTAAAAATGTACCACCCCACACCAATGTGCCTAGCTGAAATAGTATTCTACATTTTTCTTATTTTTTGAAGAGGGATAGAGAAGAAGATTTGACATCACTTTTTGAGCTTCGAACCGATCACTTTTATTCAATGCCTGCCCTTTTTTCAAAGCACTATATCCTTCTACTACTATTACTGTATCTATTATAAAGTTTAGAAAAGTACCACACCAATGTGCTATCTTTTTGGTAAAAATCATATATTTTTCTACACTTAAATAATTATTTACTTATTACTTAATTTACTTATTTTATTATTTCTTCATCTTCATTGGCACAACTACCCCACGATGGGTCACGGCCATGTGCCTGGCAGATTTCGTGACTGGAGATGTTTTTATTTTTACGGTGTAATGCTACTGAAGGCCTAAGAAGCCAAACCCTCTACAGTCATATTAGACGGGGACATACAGTTTAAAGAAAATTCCGAACCATACAAACATCCGTAGCCCCCGCCTAGACTCGGACCTGAATGCTGTGGCACCGAGAGCCAGAGCACTAACTTTAACATTTACTACTTATTTATTAATTTTTATTAATTAATTTTACTTTACTTCTATTATTTATGATTAATTATTTATTTATTACTTCAAATCAGTTGCTTATTTATCAGTAATATGCATATAGTAATTTTATGTGTTTTGTGTTAATTTTTTATGAAAAAGATGCACCGCAGTATTAAAGACATAAATCAACCAAATGAGCTTTTCTTGTAAAATATATCATGAAAAAAATCATAATAAATTTCAGAGGTTTAAAATGTCAAAAGTTTCTTATTCTTTGGAATAAGTATTGAATGAAGATTTCAATTTCGAAGAACACTTTGTGTCAAACAAAAGGAAAAGAAAAAAAATCAGTCAAAAGGAGGCCGTGTGAATAGAATTCAAATTCTATTTAGTTTCTAAAAATAGGCATCTTTTATAAGTATGCAGCAGTTATATTTGCTTCTATACCATTCCATTTTTGATGCATTTACATACGCTGAAAAAGCACTTTGCACCATTCTTTTCATCCCTGGTTTTTTTTTCTCTGGGGTATATAGAACTGCGTTTTCTGAAATAACATCTTTGTCTTCAGGAGACATTGCTTTTTAGTTCGTAAGGAAATCTTTGGGATTTTGGAAGTATATACTTTTCTGACTTTATTTACATCACAAGCAGAGGTTTGCGTTTTATAAAAAAAACTGTCTTCACAGATAGAAATTGTAAATCCTGAAAAATGTCTTCAATAAAGTTGTATGGATTTAGGGTTGGTGGAAATTGTCAAGAAAATGAAAAAAAGCAATACACCTATCA
>BPLR01009787.1:0-51282 GCA_021605095.1 Caerostris extrusa | reverse complement strand
GTTACGTATTGCTGCTCATTGTTTAACTATGAGTAAGCTCAAAGTTCCCAAACAAAAAAATCATTACTTAAATGTCTATACTATTTATTTATAATTTCTTTCGTAAGCTTAACTTAATTATGGTTAATGACATATATATATATATATATATATATATATATCTCTATATATACTATATATATATATGACCTCATAATTAAATTTAATTATATAAAAATATAAATTTCATACATTTATTGTATATATCTAATTATATACAATATAATCTTAGAATATAAATAAGAAATCATGTTGTTAATGCTTGCTTTTATATTGTTCTCTTTCAAATTTAAATAAAATTTTCAGCATACATTTTATTTCCAAAATTAATTTTATAATTAAATGTAGAAATTATATGTGTAATTATTTCTACATTTATTGCCTATATATATAAAATAATCATACAGTTATTGTATATATCTAATTATATACAATATAATCTTAGAATATAAATAAAAAGAAATCTATGTTGTTAATGCCTTTTTATATTGTTCTCTTTCAAATTTAAATAAAATTTTCAACACGCATACATTTTATTTCTACATTAATTTTATAATTAATGTAGAAATTATATGTGTAATTATTTCTACATTAATTGCTTATATATATAATATAATCATACAATTATTGTATATATCTCAATTATATACAATATAATCTTAGAATATAAATAAAAAAGAAATCATGTTGTTAATGCCTTTTATATTATTGTTTTCTCCTTTCAAATTTAAATAAAATTTTCGGCATACACATTTATTTCTACATTACTCTTTATAATTAATGTAGAAATTCATATGTGTAGTATTTCACATTAATTGTATATATATAATATAATCATACAATTATTGTATATATCTAATTATATACAATATAATCTTAGAATATAAATAAAAAGATATCATGTTTTTAATGCCTTTTATATTGTTCTCTTTCAAATTTAAATAAAATTTTCAGCATACATTTTATTTCTACATTAATTTTCTAATTAAATGTAGAAATTATATGTGTATATTATTTCTACATTAATTGTATATATATAATATAATCAAACAATTATTGTATATATCTAATTATATACAATATAATCTTAGAATATAAATAAAAAAAGAAATCCATGTTTTTAATGCCTTTTATATTGTTCTCTTTCAAATTTAAATAAAAATTCTCAGCATGCATTTGATGTTTCCACATTGAATTTACATAATGTACTAAAAATACATGACTGGAGTATTTTCATAACCTATATTTTAATGAACAAAGGCTGTTGCTACTAAAGTTAAACATACACAAAAGACTGTAATCCAATGAAATATCTTCGTCACTCTTTCATGCTTTTTTAAGGTTAATCAATCACTATTTTGAGAAATTCTGGGTTAATAGATTTCCGTAAGCTCAATTCACCTCAAGAAAAGGATTCCAAAGTGAATCCATTTGCGAAAAATAATCACTCAAATGCTCACCCCTATACTGATCAAACATATCGAGTTTCTAGCCTTGGCCAAAGAGAGTAAAAATCTAAGAAAACACCGTCTGTCCTATATTAATTCTAACTGCCGGAATGACCAATCGTTAATGTGTATTTGTGTTGTATATTGTTCCATTTTTATATATTTTTTAAATTTTATTTTTATATTGTTGCATTTTTTAATTATTAAATAGCTTAGTTTATAATTTCTTTCCTCGTAAACCTTAACTAAATTATGGTTAATACTTATATGGCCCTGACTTTAATTATATTTAAGTTAGTTAAATAACTGACTTAACTTATAATAAGGATCACTTAGCTATAATTCGTCAAAGTTATGAAAAATTATAGTTTATTTGTTTAATTATATACGTATAATATTAGACAATGAAAAATATATCATCTCGTGATGGGTTTTCTATTGAATTGTTTATAAAAAGTTTGTATTTCAATATTGAACAAAAATTTTCGGAGGATTACGTCATGTCATATATTTTAATAAACAAAGGTTGTTGCTACTAAAGATACACAATGAAACATCATTCTGACTCTTATACTTTTTTTTAAAAGTTAATCAATCACTATTTTTGAGAAATTCTAAAGGTTAAGCTCAAGTCACTTTCAGAAAAGGATTCAAAAGGTGAATCCATTTTTATAGAAAATAATCAAATTAAATGGACACCCCTATACCGATCAAATCTATCGAATTTCTAGCCTTGGCCTGAGAGTGGAAAAAAACTTTCAGAAAACACCATTTGTCTGCATTGATTCTAACTTTGCGGAATGACCAACAATCGTTAATGTGTATGTGTTGTATATTGTTCCATTTTTATAGTGTTTTTTTTTCTGGCTAAAAGGGTCCTTTGTGTGTATTGATTGACTTCCTTGAACTTTAAAAAGACAGTGGGGCGGTAGAAAGCTCCCTAAGTTCGATTTCTCCATAATGGTGTCTTCTGCAATGCGCGCCACAACTAAGGTTTACTTTCGCCCGCACACCCCATTGGGGTGTCCTGATCCGAGAAATTGCCTCCCTCAACCTATGTGGGAGTAACTTTTGTTGAACCAGTCTGTTTTTGAGGATTTGTTTTATCAATATACGGATCCATTTTTTGTCCCGTGTCCTAGCACATGGTGAAACGTGAGGAAACTTTTAAAGAATTTTAAAAATCGGTTAATTATTTATTTATATTACTACTTTATATTAATTTAAACATTTTTTACTACTTTATATTAATTTATTTTAAAAATATATTTTTTAGACATATTAATTTTTATTTAATTTAACAGATATATTACTCTTTTTGACAGAAGTTCAATTTTTACAGAAGTTCAATTTTAGAAGTATTTCAATTTAAGAACTTGTGATTTTAAAATCTAATCTAAACGGGGGTTTTTAAATAAATTTTATTGTCATATTTAAAATATTTATTCAGTATATTTATTCATTTATTATTTTAATTTAATCATTGCTTATTATAGAGAATTTTTTAAATCACTTTTTATATCGATATTTAATAATATATCGACTTTTAATGCAAAAATGTAAAATTTAAAATAATATTGGACCAAAACGCAAAAAGTCATTATTATAGTTGTTATTTATTTTACTATTTCCTTTTGCCTATTATAGTACCTTTTATTATTATTTTTTTTAATCTGATAATACTTCTTCATAAATCAATTATTTCAAAATAACATCATTAGTTTCTGTGTTATAAATTCTGCAACTAATCTACACGCAAGTGAATTTTATTTTTCATCCTTATAGAAACACGAACAAGCAGTTAGAAAAAAATAAAAATTGTTAAATTTCTTTTTTTTTTTTTTTTCTTTCAGCTCAACATTTTTGAATATAAGAAATTAAAAAAATGTATTTAATTATTTTAAAAGCATTATTTAAATAAAAAAATATAAATTTAAAATTGGAATAAGGAGGTTAAAAAAACAATGGTAATAGTTTAACTGAATAAACTTTTTATGTGTTATTTTATTACAACTAACAATACTAAAAACCCCGCCCAATTTTCTTCAATAAAAAGAAATGCAAGATTAGGATAAGAAATATTGCTTATCTTAATTTTTCAATATAATTTTCTACATAAATTTTGAAATTTGTATATAATTTTGAATCTATATTTTATGCTTGAAGGTTAATTTAAAAATTAACTCATGGAGTAAATATACTAAAAGTTTTTTTAATACAATTTAAAAATTACATGTAAGCACATACATAATATAAAAAGTATTTGATAAAAAGTCTTAATATTGAAAATATACGCAAATATGTATAGGACACCTGGCTGCCACTTACAATGCAGCCTATTATGTACCTAAAAATACTTTTAAATATAAAAATTTGTTTAAATTAACTGTAAACATTCATTATTTGATATCATGCTTTATCAGATAGAATCAGTTTTTATTTATTTATTATTAAATATTGATAAATGTATATAAATACAGATAAATTTATATTTCAAATTGTAATTATTACTGTAATTTAGTTTAAATATAGTATTACTTAACAATGAAATTCTGAATTTATAGAAATACCCTTGTTTTTAAATGAAATATAACTTCTTTTTAATAATTATTTAATTTTTGAGATTTGTTTTAATACATAAACAAGTAACGCCATTTGGGTACTTTTGGGTACATCTAAGATATATTTTCAATTTGGGATTTCCAAAGAAATATTATATAAACGTGTATTGCAATTCCTTCATTGTTAAATTAAAAGATTAATTTTTTTTAAATATAAAAATATATTAAAAATGAATTGCTTTGTATTACGATAGATTATTTTTACATTTTTAACATACTGTTTTTTTACTACTGAAATTTTAAATGAAAAATTTTATTGATTTAATAATTTATTTTTTGATTTTACAGTTTGACGAGATTTTTGATAAATGGTAAATTAAACACACATATATATATATATATATTTTTTATATGTTGCAGTATATTTAATATTTTATTTTTGTTTTACAGTTGATATATAGATTTTGATAATGGTAAATTACACACACACATACACATACATATATATATATATATATAAATATATATATATATATATATATATATATGTATATTATATATATGAACTTTATATATAAACTAAATTATATTTGATGAAAATATATGAGTTTAAAAAAATTAGTTGAGAGTTATTATACATGTACCTATTCTTATAAACATAATTAGTTGTAAAAATTTAATTATTATAAATTATAATTTTATTTATTAATTAAATTTTTAAAATGTCATTGAAACTCTTTACAATAAAAATACAAATAATTACGAATTTCGTATTTTACGAATAATACGAATAATTATATCGTATTATTTATACGATTTTAATTATACGAGTAATAAAATACGAATGTCGAATTATTCGTATTTTTTTTTACTCTTTTCTAATAAAATACGAATAATTTTATAACAAATAACTCTTCCATAATCAAAGTTTGTTCTAGTGATTGTGATGTTTTATTTCAAACAAAGTAGGATATCTGATTTCAGAACTATAGTATATGTTTGCTTATAACTTTTTTTAAAAAATATAAGAAATGAGTGCTAAATATACAAAAAATTGAATCAATAAATATTATATAAATAGTTTGGAAATATCGTTATTTTATTATATATAAAATGTTTTTATTGAAAAATTTAATTTTGTTTTGCCTTCCCTCTAATTAAATGTGATGTCCTATTAAAGATACATATAAAAGAAATGGATATTCATTCAAGTTTAAATTAAATGGACAATGTTACAAACAATATTATTAAATAATTGTTATAAAAACAATGTTATTAAATTAATTTATAAAAAAACAATGTTATTAAAACAATGTTTTTAAATTAATAATTTTTTTAAATGAGGGAAAAGTGTTTTTTTCCTCTGCTTTAAAGTGGTGTACCTATTAAAAATACATATAGAAGAAATGGAAATTCATTTATGTTTAAAAAAATGAACAATGTTACAAACGATGTAATAAATTATTGTTATTAAAATAATATTATTAAACTAATATTTTTTAAATAAGTGTAAGTGTTTAATTACATGAAGGATAATATTATAATAAATGAACGTTTATTTGCGAAAATTAAAAACAATACTAACTTGTATATTCCTTTTTTATTGAAAAAAAATAACAAAAAAAACACAAAAATATGTATACAAAATTCATAAAACATTTAACCGTATTACTTATTTGAAACAGGTGTATATTTTGTTAAATATTTAAACACGAAATGATTTAAAACTTTAAATACATGTTATACAACAAATCACACAATGAAATCAAAAAGAACATACATAACTAATTAAGATAAAGAATAAATTGTTGCAGATTTATGTGTTCCCCCATACTCCAAAAGCCCATTTTATTTTTTCTGTTCTTAGTAATAAAAATCCTCTGGGTATTTTGAACTCTTTTTATGGGGAGATGTGTTCTGCATGTCTAATAGTATTCTCGGCTAGATATTCATCAGTGCTTTGATATTCACAGCATATCGCTGTCACGCTGAGGTGTAGCATGAATTTTCTAACAATAGTTGCCTGGTAACGATAATGAACAATGGCATTCACTAACTAAAACTGTGTAGTAAATATTTTTTAAGTTCAAACTTAATATAAAAGTTATTTCAATAGGTTATTATATAAATGCAATTTCTCATTAAAAATGTGGGGTATTATACATAATTTTTAATAATAATAATAAATGCAATTTCTCATTAAAAAAATGTGGGGTATTATACATAATTTTTAATAATAATAATAAATGCAATTTCTCATTAAAAATATATGGGGTATTATACATAATTTTTAATAATAATAATAAATGCTTCTCATTAAAAAATGTGGGTATTATACATAATTTTTAATAATAATAATAAAATGCAATTTCTTATTAAAAAATGTGGGGGTATTATACATAATTTTTAATAATAATAATAAATGCAATTTCTCATTAAAAAAATGTGGGTATTATACATAATTGTTAATAATAATAATAAATGCAATTTCTCATTAAAAATGTGGAGTATTATACATAATTTTTAATTTCACATTTAACCTTATCAGCACTCTACTTAAGACTCGAAAATATTGATAAAACGCATACATAATACATAATAGCAACCTATCACTCAATTTTAACAACAGATAAGCCAAGTGTTGTGGATAGTTATATTATTTGCAATTAGTATTTTGTACTAATGATAACAACCTGCCATTCAAATATTGCAACAGATAATCGGTGGCATGGATAATGAGTTTTCATGAAAATTAGCGATTACCTCTGTGCGACCTTCTCAAGTCGAAATAATTACAGATGGACCACCCTATGAGTTGGATGCATCGTGATTGGCGGATTGGGGATCGTGACAATTTTAACATTAAGTAATTGTAAATAAAAAAATAATAACTTATAATGAAAATAGAATGCAAACTTAACATATAAAAAAGAAAACTAAAAACACATAGATCTAACATAAAAAGATACACATATGTTGTGATGTGCACAAAAAACAGACAAGTACACATTAACAAGTTGTACTACTAACACTACAAGTAGTAACTACTCTATGAGTTGGTTGCATCGTAATTGGTTGATTGTGGATCGTGACAATTTTAACATTAATTAACTGTAACTAAAATAAAATAATAACTTATAATGAAAATAGAATGCAAATTTAACATATAAAAAAAGAAAACTAAAAACACATAAATATAACACATAAAAGATACATATGTTGTAATGCACAATAAACAACGGACAAGTATGCATTAACAAGTATGCATAATAGTATGGATGCACATAGATAAGTATACATAACACACAACAAGTCACACATTTTTCAAATACAAAAAAAGACAATAATATTTCCGTATCTATCAAGGACATAAGAGCAAAATGAGATGTTATTATTCAGAATGGGGTATTTTTAATGCTCTTTTATTAGTTTCACCTGTATGTTTCTTTGTTTGTTTGTAATTGACTCTTTGGGTTCATTTAGCACCACTTTAATCGATCAGATTTAATTTAAACGTTGTAGACTTATCAAGGATAGACGACAATAAAATTTTGGATAAGTTTATTATCTCATCATGATTAGGATCGCCAGGATGAGTGATTTTTATTTTAACTTATGAAGAGCAATTTAACCCATGTGGAATGAAAATATCTAAGACATTCAAACCTACGTGGGACAGTGGCAATAACGGATAACGTGCCTGACTACGGATCAGGAGATTCCCTGTTCGAATTGTGTTTGCTTTTCGACGTATTCCCATTCAGCCTTTGTTTTTTACTTCACAATTAAATTATTGTAAGAACTATAGTTCCAGTCCTTCCGTACTGGGACCACATTTAAATATTACAGCTTGAAAACACTAAAAATCACGTTTTTAATCAATCAAAAAATGAATGGGAATAATTAATAGTTTAAAAATACCAAAACACGAAGTTAATCAAACTAAAAATAAAAATAATTAGGCAATAAAATAAGAATACTGACGAGAAAATGACCGTCACTGTTCTAAAAGCTTGGGGTGCCTCGGATATCAATCGTTATAATTTTTTACTAGTTTCATTCCGAAATGCAGAGTTAGTTTAAAATGTCATACAAGGCCCCACGATTTTAAAACAGTGACATTAATTTTCTCTGTCAGTAATTTTATTCTTATGTTAACAATTATTTTTTTACTTTTTAGTTTGATTAACTTCTAAAAACGTGTTTTAGTTTTTTAAACTATAATCTATTTTTAAGAATCTTTCTTGAAGCGTTTGGATATGTGTATAGCAAAAACATTTTAAGCAATCAGCTTTCATCGCCTTTGGTATTAGCCTAACCACCTTCAGCTTCCAACAACACTGTTTGCATTATTTATGACATTATTTACAACATTATTTATAAAATTTACATTATTTATTTGCAATGGTATCAATGAAGATATTCACCAAAAATGGCGCCTTGATAATAAATTAATCATTTTAAAATAACAAAAAAAAAAAAAATGTCTTTTCTTCAGAAGCAAAGAAAACTTATCAGGCGAAATTTGAAGATGAGTAGATTAGTTATTCGTTAGATCTTCGTTAGATTAAGACATTATTTTAAAAATATATTTATATTAATGCATTTCCGATGATATTTTCATTAAAAATTTTTAAATTAATGACTTTTGTGATTAAATTTAAATTTTATTTGGTAAACCTCGAAGTTGTTTAACCTTGAAAAATATTTATACATACTACTGGAAAAAAAAAAAATTGTTTAATTTTTATTCTATAATTTACATATAATTTACATTTACATTTATTCTATAATTTACATTTATTTTATCGTCATTAGCAGTCAGTTTTTTGTAAATAAAAAGAAAGAATTATAAAAATAATCCAAAAAGGAAATTTAATTTGTTTAAAAAAACATCGTGCATGCATTTACTTTCCTTTTGTAGGCAGATGTAAATATTTTAATCTTTTTATTTTTATGACAAAAAAAAATATTTAATTTTAGTAAATAGGCGAAAGGTTTTTTTTTTTTATTTCGTTTTCACTAAATAAACAAATATAAAAACCATTTAATATTATTTCAATGAATTTTATTTAGAAAAATTGCATTATTCCTTTTTAAATGTATGTAAAAATAATAAAAAATTTAAATAAGAAATAACTTACTTTTTATACTAAAATTCATTTACATTTAGTTTTTTTAAACAAACATTCCATTTATTTTTTTTATTAAAAAACCTTTTTTTGGGAAAAGTTTTCAACATAATTTTTAAAAACTCCAAAAAGTGATAAATGACTTATTAAAAAAAAATTATAAAAGGCAATAAATAATTATTTACTATACTCATAAATTTTTCACAACACTATTTAGAAATTTAAATCAAAATGGACAAAAAATGCACAAAGTGTTTAAAAAAATAATTTAGAAAATTTTTACTTAATCGGATTACTAAGTAGGAAAAAAATTAACTGTGCATACTTTTTCTAAGAAATAATTAAATTGTTGAAAAAAGAATTAAAAAATATAGCAATTCTTTTTTTCACAGTTTATTTCTGGTAGCTAATTTTCCTTACTATTTCCAAACTGAGTGTAAAAAAAAAAAATTTATAATAATATTTTTTATTTTTAATAATAAATGCATGAAAATAAATTAAAAATATTTTTTAACTCACGCAATTTTTAAAAGTTATTATTTTAATATATATTTGCCAAATATATTCTAGCTTTAAATTTAAACAAACAAAAAATGTTGCCTAAATTTAAATTCAAAAATAAAATTTTATAAGTAGTGTTTAAATCATCATTTAGAAATAGTTGTGAAAAAATACCAATGTAAAAATATTTGTTGTTGTTGCTATATTGTCGTTGTAATTGTTGTTGTTAAACATAATGTTGGAGATTTTAACATCTCATAGGCTTACACAAAAAACCTAAAAAACTTTTTAAAAAAAAAAATCATTTTTTCCTTCTTTCTTTCTTTCTGATTTTTTTTTTTTTATCTTATTCTATTAAATTATTCTCATTAAGATTTACTTTTTAGTTTATTAAAACCAACAACTTATAAAACATTCATAGAACCTAAACCTTATCTCTATATGCATTACATGGGATTTAATTCTTTCTGTATTTCTTATTATTTTTATAATTGTATTTATGTAAATTTCATTAATTGCAAACTTATTGAAATTGTATAATAATTTCTTTTAGATTATCTAATGTCATAATATTGATATAATTTTTGGTTAACGATCTAATCTTTTTTGATAATATAAATCTATTAGGTAATATTTCAAAAACATGAACTCTTGAAATATAAAAATAACCAAGCATCAACACTTAACTTAATTTTATGAAGTTCATAATAAAGTTAAGTGTTTTATGTTTTCTTTAATTTTATAATTATTTTGAAAATCGTGATTATTATTCGTGTCGTACTCTACAATAAATAACAACTACAGTATTAAAGGTTATTAAATTAACAACTCTTTCTTTTTTTTCTCAATAAACATTTAAAAATGAAATCACAATACGGCTTAGGATAGTTGGTATATTATACATCTATGCATTTCCCTATAAAAATACAAAAAAAAATTATTTTTGTAACAAATAACTATTTTTAAATACCCCGAAAAATTTCAAAAATTTTGGAACTGAATAAAGATTTAATATTTTTAATTTGATTTGCGTTTTTCACTTTTAAATACAATTATCCTTTTATGAGAAAATCAATGTACAATAAACAGACGAATACATCAGCAGTAAGATATCATTAAGAATTATCAATAATGTTACAAAAATATCCTACATTACTTTATCAAAAATAAATTTTTAACTAGGAAAGATAAATATTAAAAAATCTATATTTGAAATCAATTATAAAAAGTCAAAAGAAAATGGAAATGTAATTGTTTTTAATATTTCCTAGCAACCAATACATGATACATTGAAAATACCATTTATATCGTGCTTTCTTTAACGACAACATCATAATGGACGAAATAGAGATAAACATTATATTTTTTTAATGGAAAAGTTTTATTAATATTAAAAAAATTGACAGTTTTGCAATCTTGATACAACAGTTTAATAAATTTTATTTTTTAATAAATATTTTTTTGAAATTATTTTACACATTACAATATTAATAACAATTCACTATAACCGTAAAATTAAAAATAAGTAATATTAAAACATAAATTTATACAAAGAATATTAAAAGCACAATTGAAATTATTTTACACATTGTTATATTGATAACAATTCACTGTAACCGCAAAATTAAAAAATAAGTAATATTAAAACATAAATTTATACAAAGAATACTAAAAGCAGAATTGAAATTAAAATAAATGTACCAGTAATGAAAGAGGAAAAAAATTCAGTCGGATAATTTAGTAAGTTTACAAAGCTTGTAAAATTGAAAAGAAAATTAAATATATAATAAAGGGAATTTAAAATTAAGTTTAAAATAAATGAAATGAATAAATGATTAAATTTAGAATGAGAATTAAAATGAAGGATTGAATTATGATTGATGATGAATGAATGAGGATTAGATTAAAATGAATTGAATTAGAATGAATGATTAAATTTTAATGAAACTTAAAATTAATATTTTCTTAAAATAAAATGCTGTTATGTCTTTCAAGTTAAAAATAAGATTCAGAAATGTAAAAACGAATTTTATTTGGAAAGTTATAGAGTGAAAAGGAATGAATTTTTAATTATTTAATAAATATTTTACTCTGCTAAATAATATTATGTGTAAATCAAAAATATTGAATAATAAATGACATCATATATATCGTTCTCATTTGTAGTTTACTTTCTATATTTGTGGCATTTTATTGAGTTATTTTATTATGTTATTTCAACATTTCAGTTAAACCAGCTCAAAAATTAGGTGTAAAAAAATCGAGAAAATTATTTTGTATTTTGGGTACCAAATTCTTGTATAGAAAACAATATTTAAAAATTTGCAAACATCGAAGGTCAAAAGGGGTTTTGCTTTTCTTATAACGAAATAATTATCATTAAAATATGTTGTAATATATCATGTAAACAAAAGGAAAATTGTTTCAAATATCAATTTAAGTCAGTAAAACAACATCGTAAATATTTATTTCTCTAGGGTAAGGTAAAAAAATTGTAGATAAATTATTTTTACTGACTTATTTTATTTTTCCGGTTTCTTAAAATTGCGCCCTTTTATTCATTAATCAAATTTTTGCTTTAGAAAATGAATTTATTGCTTCCTATAAATATGGAGTATACGACACGAAAAGCAAACGTGAGAAACATTGGACAATTAATTTACCAGGAACATGTGCTGAATTTCTAGCCTTTATTGTCAAGCGAAATTCTGAATTTAAAAAATATATAAATATATATTTCTAATAGATTTACGATTATTTTAAGAAGGTAGTATAGTCGAGGTTTTCACGACTGTCGGTATTCGAGTTTCTACTTAAAGCGCCATCTATGTGAGAGAAAAAAGAAGTTAATTTGATATTTATGAAAAAAATCGTCATCGAGTCGTAAGAATCGATTTAAAATTTTTGATTTATAGAAATTAAATTGTAATACAAAAGAAAAATTATTTTTAGGTTGATAAATGACGGAAATAGTTGATAATAAATGGAAATAAAAATAAATTTCTAAAAAAAATAATTTGACAGATTTATCGTGTGTACAAATACTTTGCTGGACGAATGTACATGAGAGTAAACCAATGCTTAAGAATAAAATAAATTCATGACGCAATTTGTCAGAATACTACAAGAACGAAAGTTTTGCACATTAGGTTCCGCTTATTTATTTGGTGATTTTTTTCCTTGCATTTTCTCGAAAAAAAAATGTGCGCTGCTGTTACAAAATACTGCAGATTTTGGAGATTCCATTTGGCATGGAAAACAGATTTGGTGAAATTGGAACCCTAAAGTGCAGAATCCCCACAAGAACTATAAAATTCATTGGTGACAAGGATATAACAAAATTTAATAACTCTAGAATTTTATGAAGAATTAATTGCACAAATGCTAAGAGAAGCACTAGCTAATTCAGAGATAAGTCGATTATGTGATGGTTAAATTAACTTTTATAAGCACAAATTAATCCTTAGACACTGTTTTGAGGATTTTGAAACAATAATCTGTTTATATTTTGAAAGCCAGATACTTCAAAATGAACTACAGCGTACGTGACTTGATATGGGTCAATCGTTATATTTAGCAACACATATTCCCTTCGTTATATTAAAACACCCATAAATAAAATAACGTGAAAATCAGTGATTATTTTGAAAGGAATGTTTTCCGTTGTGCGAGAGACGATAAATCTGTTGAGTAATAACTTATTATTGTTATATTTATAATAATAACTTCAAATTTTAATTTAATTTTTTTAAAACTTATTTTTATTTTATAGCTTCACTTTTGAAGACACCACAGAGCTCTAACACAGACAACATCATGTCATTACATAATAATTTTTGTGTATGGATTCAAATAGATATCGCTCTTATAGGGAAAATATTAAATAAGTCAGTGATATTATTTAATCGTTGTACATGATTTTCCTAGTGCTAGAAATTTTTAGTAGGCATATTATGTTACAGAAGAACTGCATGGCCTGAAATATATATTTCTCATGAACAATTTTGTTAAAAAATATGAAAACATTTTTTTTTATTTCACAAATATTTTAAAATTTTATTTGAAGCTAATAGGTATATTCCAAGATATTATCTTTTATTTATTCCTATACTTTTCAACTTCATGAATTTGATTTTTAAACCAAATATATTTTTAATAGAGCGTTTGATTGGTCTCATATAAAATAATTATGGAACTGCGATGATGTTATTTTGTAATATTATGTTTCTGATATTATATGTACTGTAGCGATAATAATTCCGACTAGACTTATAATTCTGACATTAAAGCATTCAATTCAATGTTGGCTGTTTAACAAAACATGCAATTCTACCTTTCATCCCAGCCACTCTAATTATAACTTTATGCTTGTATAAATCGAATTCCTATGAAAGAGTTATAATGATTCAGTATAAACGCTAAATCGCTATTAACATGTGAAAAAATACAATGAATAGAAGAGAAAGATAGAGGAAATAACAAGTATTTCTAACAAAATATATTAAAAACAATAATTTCAGAATTTACTACTTTTGGGGAATTGAATGAATAGCGTGCAAAATAAAATCTTCTCATTTGTTATCTCATGATTTAACAATCGTTACAACTACAGTATAATCGACAGTACTAGCAATAACTTCCCAGTGACCATATGACAATATCACCAATATTGAACAGAAAAATAAATTTTATAAAAGTTAACAAATTAAAAATAAAGAAATAATTTATTGCTGATTTAAGACAAGCTAATCTAAAATTCTAAAATTCACATTGTAAAATAACTTGTAATTAGTTGCAAATGAAATAATTTATATGGTATATAATATTTTTCAATTCCACATATTTTTTAATTATATTTATTTTATAAACTTATAATTTACTATGATTGATTTTTAAGTGGATGCAAATTAATAAATATTTCATTAAAACTGATGAAATATTTATTAATTGAAACATGACTGGGAGAATTGAAACATGACT
The DNA here is from genome assembly GCA_021605095.1 of Caerostris extrusa. NCBI lineage: Eukaryota > Metazoa > Arthropoda > Arachnida > Araneae > Araneidae > Caerostris > Caerostris extrusa. Next base: position 36,621 of record BPLR01009787.1, on the reverse strand, counting down.
TTTATAATAAATTTTAATAATCTCTAATAATTCTTTTAAAAATTTTTTAATCTAATAACTTTTTCTAATAATTCTAATATTTTTTTTTTTCTAACATTCACGTTCACGAATTACGTTCCAAACAGTTTTAAAATAAAATAATTTTATTATAAAAGGCTATAAAAATAGAAGTTAATAACTAACAGTAATAAGAATTTCATAATAAAACTAACTAATTAATAATATAAACAATTTTATCATAAAAGTAATTAATTAATTTTATTTGCCATATGGCTGAGTGACTAGAGTTCTGGAACTCGTGGTTACATGTTTCAGGTTCCAGTCCAGAGGGTGCCATGAACGTTTATGCGCCCACTTTAAACCGTAGGTCCTGGCCTGATATGACGGTAGAGCGTTGGGCGTAAGGCGGACAGCTAGCCTGTATAAAGAAAACATCTCCTCTCTCGAAATCTGCCAGCTGGCAATCTGTCTTTGGGCAATCATAGGTGAAGAAGTGTTTTGTATAGTATTGATTATTGTAATGTAAATAAAATTTTGGATGGCAATGTTTTTGAGCCGAATTTGATTAAGGTACATATTGATTAAAAAATATACAATGGTATGTGAGTATACTATGCAGATCAGCATATGAATATATTTCCGTACTAATTTTTGTGTTCTAAATTGAAAAATACTTCGTTTACATCAACATATCTAAGTTTCGTTTACATACATATTCGTTTACATACATATGTATATATATATATATATATATATATATATGGGTTTGTGCTCTAAATTGTAGAAGTAGAATTATAATATTATTGAAAAGACATTCTTATTTGTCGTCATATCTAAAGGATACTTGATTTGATATTGATAAATTTGGATTAAATATCTGACTTCATTTAAAATAATATTCAATAGACAGATTAAATAAATAAAACCTGAAAAATACTAATTATCTTATTTCTTTACTTGTTGAAATAGTTCTTTTTGTTTACTTTTTACTCTTTGTTAATATGACCAAAAATGTTTAATTACAAGTTTATTGTTTTTCACTAGATTAAAATGAGAAATTCAAAAATCAAACAAACGACTTTCCAAAAGCCATTGTGATATTTTCTAATAAATCTATTTAAGAAGAGTAAATTTCTGAACTACTTTTAAGTTAACATTGTCCAATTGTTTTTTAAGAAAATCTGAAAATAAATATTTAAATGAGTATGTGAATTTGATATTATACAGACATTTCTGAAACAAAAGAATCAATTTAAGCAAATTGATGGAAAGTAAAGAGGAGGAGGATTTTCAAAGCAAACAGATCTTCTGATAAATATCTTTTAATTAAAATAAAAAGAGTCATTTCAATGTATTCAAGGTATTATATCAAAAAAAAATAATTAATAACAATAACAAAAATGTTGTTGATTACATATACAAATTGAAAGTAAATATTTGTTTAGGAATAATTATAGCAAGTGGTAGAAATGTAAAATTGTGTTTAATTTATCTAAATCCAAATAAAATTAATTGTGAATAATCGCCATTATAAGCAAAAAAGTAATTTTAATCAAGCAAAATATTAATTTCGAAAATTCATTAAAATCCTATTGATTTGTTTGTTGTAACTTAAGAATAATCAGTTTTAAGAATTGAAATTATATTATGATTATATATATCAATTTAAAGTTAGTTTTTGAAAAATAATGTAAGTATAGCTAATATTTATATTATATTAAATAATTAATATAATTATATTACATTAATTATTTAATATAATTCAATTATATTAAATTTTATGAAATATATTAATTTTTCAACTTGCGATTAATTTTTTTCGATTTCAACTTGCATATCAATAAATTTAAACTAATTCAATGTATATATTTAAATGTTAAATTAACCTTCATATATTCAATTTTCTCTCTATATATCAGAATGATAAATATTTTAAATCACGATATTTCAAAATAATTTTTAATTTTAAATTATTTAATTGAAATATGAAACATAATATATCGTAATAAATTTTAGTAGTGATATATTTTATAATTAATATATTTTAATATAATATTTAAACCAATTATATTCAAAACGAATAATATGTTTTAATGTTTTAGTTTATTTTAATATTTTTTTAAAAGGATTTTTTAATTAAGTTGCATAGATAAGTAGAACGAAATAATATTTCTCCGTTTATTAAACTGTTTTTTAAGTTCTTAAGTTATGTTTTTAAAATTTTTAAAATTAATGTTTCGTTTGATCCTATCTGCATTATTGAGTATTTACTATATATACATTGTACTTTATTGAAGAACAATGCCATTCCCAAGTACATACAACAATTGATTGATTTAAAAATTGTGATAAAGAAAATTTTACTACAATAAAGTGCGTTTAACGTATTTATACGTATAGATGTTAAATTAACCTTCACAAATTCAATTTTTCTCCATAAATTAGGATGATAAGCAATTTAAAGGATATTTAGAAAGAATTTTAATTTTAAATTATTTAATTAAAAATACGAAATGTAAAAACGTGATATATTTTAGTATCAATATATTTAATGTAGTAATATATTTTATAATTTAAATATTTTAATATAACATTCCATCCTTTTATATTCAAAATGAATAATATGTATATATGTATTAATTAAGTTACTTAGATAAGTAAAACGAAATAGCATTTCTCAATTATTAAACTTCTATTTTAAATTTTTAAATTATATTTTTTAAAACTTTATTTTGTGCGTTGGTGAACCTTTATACGCATTGCACTTTAATTGAAGAAGAATCTCATTTCTGTGTTTACACTACGATTGATCTAATTAAAAAATTGCGATAAATACGATTTTTAATTGGTCTAGAAGAAAGTGCATTTAAAACTACTAAGTGAAAAGTGTCATTTTAATATGTACAAACTTCATATTCCAATATAGACTACTTTCAATCTATTCAAATACAGATAGTTTCCAATCTATTCCTATGCAGACTACTTCTAATCTATTCTAATACAGACTACTTCAATCTATTCCAATACAGACTAAGTAAATTAACAGTAAATAAAGACGTAGAATATAATCAATAAATATATAACTAAAAAATAATTTAACTTTTATTAACTTAACTTAATTATTTTTGCTTTTAAAAAATACAATACAAATTCCATAACTCTGAATTTCAATAATAAAATTTATATATTAAATTATCCTTGTATTTTGTAACCTAATTGAAGCAAGTAAACAAGTTATAATACCTTAAAATAAATTATTGATTTTTATTGTATAGATTGTTTTTGCTCCTCAATATAGTTTTAGAAATCAAAAGTATGGATTTAATAGAGGTCCAATGATAAATGTATAGTTTTAAATGATTAAAAGAACAAAAAACACATCAAAAAATCATCGATTGGATACATCATACACCAAACAATGAAATAGATATGACCCACACACAAGCACGAAATAAAAATGACAGTAATGAATTAACTAGTATAATATATTTTCAGTGAAATTATATTTGGGTCTAAACTTCGCAAACTATCAGGGTTTTCAAAACGACTTTTATTTTCAAGGACTTTTACTTTTGAAATACGAAATGGATCATGGCTCGTTCAATTTGTTTATCATCCACTACGCAGAAGAATCAATACTTCTTGGCAAAAGTGCCTTAAAAAATTTCTTTCAGAACCCCAGTGACAAAATGCCACGAATCCACAGTTGTTGTGAATGGATTCTGAAAAATACGGGAAAATTATTAGTTTTCTGAAAATAAATCGATTTTTTCACTCCTTACTTTCCTTAGCAGTATAGTTAAATATGGGTCAATTAATCATATATGTACCAGTGTTGTCTGTTACGACAAAATATATTAATTTCAATGTTATTTACTATATTGATTTCAAAGTTTTTAGCATATAAATTTCAAAGTTATATACAGTATTAATTTCAGTTATTTATAAAATTTATTATAATGTTATTTACCATATTGATTTCACAGTTATATACAGTATTAATTTCAATGTTATTTTTCAATATTAATTTCAATGTTACTTACCATATTAATTGAACAGCTATTTACCATATTAATTTCAAATTTATACAGTATTAGTTTCAATGTTATTAGCCACATTGATTTCAAAGTTATCCAGCATATTAATATCAAAGTTATCTACCATATTAATTTCAATGTTATATAAATTTAAAATTAGTTATAGTATTTATTTCAATGTTATTTACAATATGATTTAAAGTCATTTACCATAGTGATTTCAGTTATACAGTATTAATTTCAAAATTATTTACAGTATTAATTTCAGAGTTATTTACAATATTAATTTCAATGTTATTTACCATATTGATTTCAAAATTATTTACCATATTAATTTCAAAGTTATATACAGTATTAATTTCAAGTTATATACAATATTAATTTCAAATTTATTTACGGTATTAATTTCAATGTTATTTACCGTACTAATTGAAAAGTTATTTACCATATTAATTTCAAAAGTTATTTACAGTATTAATTCCAAAGTTATTTACAGTATTAATTTCGAAGTCATTTAGTTTATTAAATATTATATTTAAGTAGTTGGCAATTATACTAATTTTCAAATGATAAATTGAATATAAAATTTGTGAAAAATAAAATTTTGGATATTGAATTTACATGTTCTACTTCAAAATATTTTGATGTTTCCATATCAATTATTTTCAATTACAAGCAATATTTCTTATAACTTTAGGAATTTAATAAAATGGAGTTAATAATTTACTCGACAATTTTAGATCATAATTACATATTTAAATATTTCTTGTAGACTTGTAGAATGCTTGGTGGAAGTTTTCCAGATTTTCTCACATACGACATCCAAATGCGAGGCAGTTCCCATTAAAATATCTCTGAAGTCACCATATTCTTTATCATACATCAGTGGGATGTTCGTTCACTGATGTTCCACCCACCGAACTGATAGGGTAGGTACATAGACATAGATTCGAGGGGTTAGTGTGGAGAATAGAAAAGAAAAGCACAGCAAGGCGACTATCCAAGGATGCTGGAGTGTCAATGCTGAACGTTCTCAAAGGCATTCTTCATTTCTTATATTCAACGGTTGTAGGACGGCTGTTACTAATGCGGAACTGGCGAATATTCATCTGCCTTTTAATAACTGCCGAGTGCAATGGGCGAGACACATAGATCTTAAAACGTAATGATATCCAATGAGCCAGCTATACAAACGGTTATCTGAAAGGAGTTTTTCTCATAGTATAGTCATGAATCATAAATGAAACATATGGATTTTAAAAATGAAGGAAACTATGTTAGGTCTGGTACAGAATGGTCCTTTTTTACTTACAAAATGACTTATAGTGCACTTTGCCTGATGCCCCGTGGCAGTGTCTGCAGGGATTACGCTTAATTATACGGGAGAACGACATAGAATTAGCAATTTATAATAAGTTCAATAACTCTGACTGATAGTGAATTTTAACCAATTAAAATCATAATTTAATTTGAATAAATTTGTTAATGAAATTATTATTTTACGTATATTTATCTTTTATTTATTTATTTGTGTTTTTTTTTTTTTTAAAGTTAGTCATTATTATTATGCATTATATTAAAGAGATATATTTAATGTTTCTAATAAGTAAACATGAGGCAAAAAAAAAATTTACATTTAGTTTTAATTTAAATTTAGTTTTAATTTAGTTTTCCTGTAATCACACAAAGTATATTTTTTAAAAATAATTTGATATATTTTATAGAATATTTCTGCGTGCATTTCAGAATCAGAGTCTATTAAAATATGTTGTAGAGCCTATCAAAATATGAAATTTAAAAAAAAAATATATATATATATATATATATATATACAAATACAAATTTTTCACGAGTATTTAACATTGATAAAAACAAGATTTAAAGTAGAAATATAAACCATAAGACAACGTTTATTATTATTATTTTTTTTAATTTATTTTTTAAAATGATTTACATAAATTAATTATTTTGTAATAGTTGATTAATTACTATTAATTGTAAGTCTTTTATAACATGGGAATTTATACGACAAAATTTAAAAGAAGTTTCCTAATTTTAAATGACTTTTATAAACATCTAAAATTATATAATTATAATACTTAAATGATACAAATCTGTTCTTTTTATTGACAAGTAAAAGAGGCTACGAGAAATATATCTCAAACTAAATATCATGTTTATTTTTAATTTTATCAATAGAATACAGATTGGAATATAGTATTTTTATTAGGTCAAAGTTATTAAGAATTGCAATTTCAAGTCTACTGTATTAAGAATACATTGTTTTTATTACATTACTTGAGATTAGTTATATTATATATAATATTTTAGATAAAATTGTTTTGATAAAATTTGAAATATATAACTATTGTAATAATGTTTCCTCCTACGCACTGGCAAGAGCGTCTCGTGGGGTGTTCGGGAGAAATAATCAGTTGGCCTACATATTCTTATCCGGAAGTATATTTTACGCATCTTGTGTGTAATTTAGTATCGGATTTTCTGCTTAGAGGCGGAGTTCTAATATGAGTCTATAATTATCTGTTTTTAAATGAGTTAAATATTGTATGTCTATAATTGTATACGTGTGGAGTTTGTGCATGTGTAAATAAAGTTGCCATTCTCCAACCTGTGCCTTAAGTATTTCAACCCAACCGTACTCAATTACGATCTGGTTGCCCAACCTGTTCACTACCCAATTTAAATCAGCTGTATGCTAATAATATCCAATTATTTAAACATGAGTGTAAGCAAACATATTGTTTCTACCACGATATCACAGTATATTCCAAATTTCGAAAATCTTTGTGTCTCCATTTATTTACGGATTAATGAAAGCTAATGCTTTTGAAGTACGCTTCTTTCATTTTGAATCAAAATATTTCTCTAAAATACTGTTTTTTAACAAATGCATAGGAAAAGTTGCTATGGAAAATATTCTTGAAGTCTTTTATTTATATTACTTTTGAAAAATTCCTAGCAGCAGAAAATTTAATGGGCTAGAAAATTTAAACTGCTTTTTACACACACACACACACACACATATATATATATATATATATACTTGTCCATAAATTAAGGATAATTCAGAATCACGCAGTAAAAAAAAATTTCTAAATAATTCTAAATATAAATTTCTAATTTCTTTTTTCTCTAAAATAAAAATTTCACCTATAGAATTATCACACACATCTTGAAGAAGAATATACAAATTACAGGAAACCACCAGATGGCGCGGATAGTACGTCACAATGACGAGAGTGTAAGAGAGGGGTATAAAAGGAATGGTGGCAAAGAAGAAGTAAAATTGTTCACAAGAGCTTTAAAAAACCTTTCCGCGCACAAACCATAGTTATGGCACAAAGGAAGCATTTGGATGATTTTTTTTTTTTACGTGGTAGAATTATCGGACGACTGGAATGTGGACGTACCCAGCTGGAAGTATCCGAGGAACTTGAATCGTCCAGAGTGTCATCTCCAAGCTTTGGCAACGATTCCAAGATGATGGTAATGTGAGTAGATGATACAGCACATGTCGCCCCCGTGTTACAACGCCGAATGAGGACCGGTATTTAGCAGTTACTGCCAAAAGAAACAGACGGAGCACGGCATCAGACCTGTCTCGTCAGCTCTCTTCAGCTACCGATACGACAGTTTCAAGGCAGACCGTGTACAGACGCTTAGGGCACATTGGTCTATATGCTCGTAGGCCTGTCAGATGTGTTCCCTCTTACCGCAACTCACTGTCGCCTGCGATTAACCTGGAGTAGAGAGCATGCATTGTGGACACCGCAAACAGTGGTCTTGTGTGATGTTTTCCAACGAGTCCAGGTTTAGTTTGCAGTCTGATTCTCACCGAACCTTTATATGGAGAGCGCCAGGTACCCGTTACCACCAAGAGAACACCATTGAACGACACCGTTACGGTGGTGCAGGATGGCTCGTTTGGGGAGGAATTATACTTGGTTCCAGAACTGACCTACATGTTCAGAGTGTAACGATGACTGGCCACATCTATCGGGATGTCATTATGGAACAAGATGTACGTTTATTTCGGGGCGCCAAGGGTACTGAATTTCTGTTTATGGATGACAACGCCCGTCTTCACCGTGCAAACATTGTAGACGAATGCCTTCAATTGGAAGATATCACCCATATGGATTGGCCAGCATACTCACCGGACTTAAATCAATAGAGCATGTGTGGGATATGCTTGGCCGTTGAATTGCAGCCCGTCAACTCCTCCCACCTGTCAACCGGAACTACGGAGGACATTGCTTGATGAGTGGTGTAATATTCCCCAAGATCAGATTGATAATTTAATACTCAGCATACCTAGGCTTTGTAAGGCCTGTATTGCATCGTCCGGGAGACATACTCCATATTAACCATCATACTAACCATGTTATACTGTTTTTTGTAAATAGTTTCTTTTTTGAAATTTGCTCAGGAGTAAAAATCGCAATTTTTATTAATTATGTCAAACATATAGCATCTTTTTTGCTCTTTACCTTTTGTTTAATAAATAGACTATACAAATAAGTCAAATTTGTTTTGTTTCTGTCTCTTTCTTTGCCTGAACTTCATTATCCTTAATTTATGGACATGAGTGCAACAGCGGTATGTCAGGGATATGCATAAATATTTAAATATTTCTTTAATATGTAATTATTAAAAGTGAAGTTATTTACAATTTATTGAGAGAAAAATAATTATTAAAATGTATTTTTTAAAATTAATCCAAATAATACCATGCAAAAATAATAAATTACTTCAAAAAGTACAATATTTTTAAATTTAAAAATCTGAAAAATTTTATAAAAAAAGCAACTTTTATGAATGATTATTCAAATTTTAATAATAACTATTAATACTTTTAAATTGGCATTCATATTTATTTCAATAATATATATTGCAATTACATGTGTAGTTCTCAGTAAACTTTTTATTAATTTGTAGCTTTTATAATTAATATTGAAATTATATAATCAATGTATTAATAATTATATAATCAAAATTTAACATTAATTACTCATACTTTGATATTAACTTTATAATTTTTTTCTTTAAAATTTATTGAAGTAATATTTGTAAATCATCAGTTTCAAAAATTTCTTAACCTATAAGCAAGAATATATTTTTATAATTTTATTTTATTCTTAATAACCATTTTTCTAAGATATAAATATATTTTGCTATATTTGTAAATAAGTACTTTATATACAGAGTATATGATAACAAAAATTTAAGTATATTAAAATAATTTTAAAAAAAGTGAATATTACATTCACATAATTTTTTTATTTCTAATACATAATGCTAACTAAATTTTTCAGCATGTTGTTTACATTGGGTTCTCATTAATGCTTTGTTATTGATCATTAAAGTACTGATATCATATTAAATATTTTTTTGCTGATATTATGCTGATAGCATGAAGGTGCTTGATGAAGTTTTTTCTAGTTTTTTTTATCTATACGACACGAGCAGTTATCCTTGCATTGCCTTTTTGCATCTATGAAAGTACATCAACGACTTAAGGACATCACTGATGGAAAAAAAAATGTATGGTGCTTGCAACAAAGTTAATGAACATACATTAAACTGTAATTATTATCGAAATCATTAAATCTAAAAATTGTTTCGTCAATTATGAAAATTAAAGTGAAATATTTAGAAAAAGTTTGAGTTTATTATTACAATTATTGCTATTTTTATTATTAAATTCTAATGATGATCCACGAATAATAATTTGTTTCACCAAATATCATTTTATAGTGAACTAATATAATATTTTTTAGAGTGAACTAATATATAATATTTGTTTTCTTTTTTTTTTTTTTTTTTTTCAGTTTTATGAAAAAAAATAATTATTTATTTTTTTAAAAATTCTTTTTAAAGTTTTAACCTTTTTATATATTTTTTTAATTCTTTTTAAAATTCTTTAATATCTTCATCTAAATTTTTTTTATATTTATTTTATTCAAGTTTTTATAGATATATATACACAGTTGATTTTTAAAAAAAATTCCTTTAAAACTTGGACCAAAAAACTGTTTTTTATCACTTCGAATTATGCCTAAGTGGACGTAAATGACCAGCTCAAATACAGGGAGGAATTGCGTTTCTAATTCCACTAGTTGCGTCCATTGCAAAATGGCTTTTATATCAAACAATTTTATTGCAACTTTTGATATAGAATCGTGTATAATGAGCGACAAATTCTCAAAGGAGTTGCTAGTGAACTCATTTTGGGTAAACATCAGGATGCATTTCGCATCGGCGAGCCCTTTGACCTCCGATTTACAAACTTTAAAAAATCTCTTAGTGGTGCAAAAAAATTGAATCTATAAAAAAAAGGTAAAAATCTATAAAAACCATCTCCAATGTTTATTTTAAATTCATATGTACTTCATTTTGTTAAAAATTTCTTAGACATGAATCTGGCATTTTGCCTCTGGACTATTTCACATACTAATTAACTAACAATTTTTCTACTTCTATAATGTAGAAAATAACTATTTAAAAAGTAGTTGCGTTGCTATGTATAAAAGTTATACATTCAGTTTTTTGATTTAATTAAAAATCATTGAATCTTTTATGACTTAATACATGCGAAGTATTGTACATCAAAAATTATTGCTTAAATTATAAAATTAAAGGGGCATTTTTCAAATACAAAAGTTCCATCTTGCTTACGTGTCACATTTTTTTCGAATTGTTAAGTCACGGTTATGACAGGGTTTTGAAAATTGATAAGTTTAAGAAAGTTTTTGAAACATTTGAGTTTATTATAGGAATCCCTAAAAGGAAAAAAAATCAAAATGTTGAGTTAATTAAGACAAATTATTTGCTTTTCAATGAGATTCTTCGAAAGAGTTCTTTTTATTATCTGAAATAAAAGAATTTGCTGTAGTTCTTTTGAATTTATTTCACATGAACATAAAATCTAAAAATATGTGGATTAATCCATTTTGCATAGATAGTCCGTTTGATCTGGTCCTAAATTGATCGTTTTTACCCAGTGACTAAAAATTACCCCCGGACAGCAAGACTTAGCAATTTTAATGTCATGGTGGAAGGAGCATTTGGACCAAAAAGTCTTTTATCCCCAATTACCAATCTTCAATGTATCAATAAAAATTTAAAATTCCACAAAATATCAGAATATATAAACTTGAAATATTAATCTAGTCCCGGTCTGGCAACTGGAAAGGTTTTTCTCCATAAAAAGCATCTCAGTGAATCGAAATCACAGTGAAATGAAAAAGATCTTTGAAATGCTTAAGTAAATTAAAAAAAAAAAAAAATTGAATTGTAGTAAAAAAGAATGAAGGAGACTGTGATAGCAAAATGCCTAAAAATCTATCCATTTGCTAAAAAATCATAAATTGCTCTACTTATTAAAAAAATAACAATAACAATAAAGAAATAAAAATAAAATAAATTAACAGTTAATGAATCATAACTTGAAAAAAAACACATGAAAAATCAATTTTTCTGAAATTGTTTATTTTCTTTTTCAATCCTCTAGATGGCAGCACTAAGCAAAATGAAATACTACTAACTTCATATTGAACATGATCGAACAATTGAAATTGAGTCAAGATAGAAATTGGTTTAAGGATACCAGGTGGGCTGAAGAGTTCATAGGCTAGCGTAGAAAAATTCTTTTTTTTTTTTAAAGAATTTGATTTTATTATTCAATATAGTTGTCTTAGAGGGCATTACAACGATTATAGCGGTCATACAATTTTTCGATACCATTTTTAAAGTACGATTTGTCTTTAGCCTCAAAATAGACCTCAGTTTTAGCGATTAGATCTTCATCAGCAGGGAAATTTCTGTCCAGAAAGTAGCTGGGGGCCAGATCTGGAGAATATGGTGGATGCGGAGGCAATTCGAAGCCCAATTCATGCAATTTTACCATCGTTTTCATTGATTTGTGACACGGTGCATAGTCTTGATGAAACAGCACTTAATGTTTATCAAGCCAAGCCTTGGCTTCAATAGTATTTTTTCGCCAAAAAAGCTATGCTTTATTAACACACGAAATTGCTTCACAAAAATGCTTTAACTCACATACTAATAGTGCAACAGCTGTAAAATTTATAGGTTTTTGAAGGTTAGGGCTAGCTAAAATTCATATGGATTTAATACTAGTAGCGCCATCTATGTGTCATCCTATGAACTCTTCAATCCACTTGGTATGAATTCAACATTTAAACAGTCTTTTAAATGTTTACAAAAATTTATAAATATTTAAGATTAAATAAATGATTCGCAATTTATTCCAAAACTACTTTATCACGTATAATTTATTTTACCGAGTTTAAAATTTGTTTGCTAGTTTATTATTATTAAAATTATATATTTGAATTTATATTTGATTATTGATTTATCTATTATTAATAAATAGCAAATTATAAACAATTGAATAATGATTTTAAAAATATCTAATATATAAGCAAGTACATTCATTTGCAAGCATATACCAAAGCCTTTAAATATGAACAGCATTAAGTTTTTTATTTCATAAGTCAACATAGAAAACCTTTCATTTATGTAAAATGTAGCAATACTTCAACAGAGGGAAATTTATTTCATTTCGGTATGAAATTAAAGAATTAAATTAAATAATAAATTTCACTATATTTTTCATAAGTAATAAAGTCATGCAGAAATCAATATTATTCTTTGACAGCAAATCAATTAAAAAACTTTAATGTTTATTTATTAACACATTTCTATAGTTCATCTATTTCTTATTGATTAAAATATGAATAGATCATTTTTTTCTTGTTAAAGATTTTTTTTTTTTTTTTTTTTTTTCAATTTTTGCCTATAAATAAAAAAATATTTTACCCTTCTAAAAATTCAAATTTGAACCATACATCTAGTTTTTTTTTTCACTATTAATTTTATTTTATTTGGGTATAATAATTATGAGCAATATAAATTTAATAATAAGTCAGCCAAAAAGCAAATAAATAAAAAGTCAAAATATTTAAATACAAAATAAAAACTAAATTTCCAATTCTTTTTGTAGAAATATCTTGAACTTCGTTTGCTACTAAAATACGTAACCCTAAATTTTTGTAAAGTTGCATTAAATATATCATTGAACCTTAAACAAAAATTATACTTTATCTATAATAACGTTAGCTTCAGTCCGAGTTTACTTATATTGTACTAAATGCATGCTAATCATTGTTTTTACAATTTTGTCAGTAGATGGCAGCACATTGAATAGACATTAAACATTTTTGTTTTTTTGGAAGCAATAGTGTGTTCAATTTTCAAATGTTACTTGATTCCAGTTTTAATACTTTATAGTGGTACCAAACTTATATAAACTCGAATTCAACAATGGATATTTTATATAAACAATGGATACAACAATACAAACAATGGATATTTTAATTTAAGTTAAAAAATATCAAATATTTAGAAAATAAATTTGAAATGTAAGTTTAATCAATAAAATTTATTACGCAATTTTTCGGATAAGTAAGATATTGAAACAATTTGAAATTGCATTATGTGATGATACATATTTTTTTCTTTGCTATATCTAAAAAAAAAAAAAATAATAATAAAAAAAAAACTCATTGAAAGAATAACTCACATAAAAGGAATGACTCATGAATTTTAAAAGATAAAAAGATTTAAAATATGTATTTCACATTATCATATTTTTAGATAATAAGTTGAAAATTTCAATTACTCAAGTAATTTGTAGCATATTTAAGCAAATTTATGTTATTTTATAGTTTAATGATAAATAGAATTTTTATAGAAATCATAAAGCAATAAAATAGTGAAACTCTTTATAGATATAATTTTAAAAATTAACGTTTTATTAAGACTTATCAATGATTAAAATATCCTTTTTAAAGAATATTTTTTTATTAAGTGATATATATGTATTATATGAAGTATAACTAAAAATTAATTAATCATTTATTTCTGTGTTACATTAGCAAATTATTTGTATAGCGATTGTAATGATAGTAATTGCAGCTTCCGATTTTCACTCTAGTTGTTCAAATTTTCTCCCATACTTCACGTAAATGCAGAGAAGTTACACTAAAAGGCCTCTGAAAGTAATCCGTGCTTTTAACTTTCATTGGTGGATTTATTCACTGTCGATACAAAAATTGATGCAGCAAAATAAAGTTATCTATACAAGGCTGTAATTACTAATTATAGTATACAAATGAATAGAATTTTGTCTTTTATGATAAATAAAAAAATTTTGGAAAATACAAAAATTTTATAGGACTGTGAATTAATTTTTAAGAGATTTTTTTTTTTTTTTTAAAAGTCAAGGCGTTAATTTGAAAAATTGTGTGCATTATTAATTTTCAGTGCACTATCCATCGATAGGCAGCGCTTTTCCCCAAATTTCCAGCATCATTCTGATTCAGCATCGAAAGAAAACAATCCCATCTTTTGGCCAAGTGATCCAATTTTCACATACTAGTATTCGTAAAGTTGGAAGCACTGCTTTGAGACAGGTATTATTTTACAATGTTCCATGAATTCCTGAGGAACATTTAGTAATACATTCAAAACAATAATTCAATATCTGGTCAATATGGATGATGGGGTAAAATTTGTTAGATCCTATTTCTGTGTTTCTGCAGTATTTTTTATCACTGCACAAACAATGTGCGGTTGAGCATTGATCACTGGCGGGCTGGATTTGGCCGCGGGCCGTAAAGCATTACTTTTCATATCATGCCTTTCTACAAATGCCCTTCACTTTACCTTCAATGAGCTAAAGTGCACCAATTGTGCACAAGCTTGGTTGAGGTTGTCTTACTAGTTTTAGTTACATTTAGTTGAAGTAGCAGCATATTAGGCAAAACGAAGCTGATACAATCAAATTCAGAGCATGAGTTTCGAAACATGAATATTCCTTGTCGTCGATGTTGATGTATTACCGGGAAAACCTCACGATTTTCTACGTTTATTTTTATTATATCTATTTTCATCGCCAATGATAATTTAAAAAAACATTTTTTTCTGATTTTTTTTATCCATTTTCAACGCTCTGCTTCTATTCGATGGCCCCAAATTTCACTGTTTTTGATTATACCGATTTAAAAAAAAAAAACAAAATTCTAGAACAAAACTTTTCTTTTCGATGTTTTTTTCGGTAAGAAATTTTTCATAGGTGATCTATGGAGTATGCTTATTATTAAGTTTCCAAACTAATATTCAATGGCTTCCAACAGCATTTTTCTTTGAAGTAAATAGGAAAAGGAAAACTTTCTGCAAATGGTGTTTTGTCCACTCGTAATTCGACATCTTCAGAGCCGAGAAGAAATGTGTTATTTACATTTCAGCAAAATGAAAATATAAAAAAAGTAAAACCTCATGATATAGATTTGATATGAATATAATTACAGAATTATATTATGCATATAACATAACGTTATGCCCTTTATTGTAAATCCCCAAAAAAATTGTTCACAGACCTAGTAATACAAGGCAACTGGCTTAAATTAGCACTTATTTTTGTAACTTTTCTTGCAATTTTAATTCGACAAATGTTTAACAATGATACATGGTTTTTAATTTGATCTAAAAAGGTCATTTTAGACGTGAACTAATATATTTTCTGCTATTGCTAATTAAAAAATATGTGTAAAATTTAATTTAGATTCATAGATTATGTATAGAATAATATTTAACCATTACAAATTAGATAGACAATAAAATGAAGAGTTTTAAGTACTATGTCTTTGTATATGAAAGTTATATAACGAGACACAAATTTCGGAAGGAGTTGGCAGCAAATAAATTTTGATTAATCACTATGGTGCATTTTCTGCTGCTCATTTTATCTCTGTATTTTTTTAAATGACATATAAATTTTTTTAAACACAAACTATATACTGAATAATGCATCGCAAGTATATTTAAAATCCTAATCAATATTTATTTTAGATTCATGTGGGCTTTTGGGAAGTAAAAATATCTTAGACCGGACACTTTATCTTAAGGCCTTTCTACAAATAAATAAATAACAAGCCAACCATGTCTACCTGCATAATGTGTAACAAATTATAAAAGTTATACATATTTGGTTAAAATATGGAGCAATTATTAAATGGCAATTTATTTTTCAAATAGATAAATTTCATTTTGCTTGTGTTCCGCTTTTTGTTTTCAAAAGTTCATGAATTGAGAAGCTTTTAGAAAATTTTGTTTTTTCAAGTTGATTACAGCAATCGTCTAGAAGGAAAGTCAAAAGACGAAGTTGACTTCATTTATACGTTCGTTAATGTCTTTCTTTTTTTCTATCTTTTAAAAGAAGCTTTCTAATGGATAGAAGACTTTTTAATGATTTAAATACAAAATAATTTACTTTTGGTTCTTTTGCAAATCCCTCACATAAAGCAGATATAAAAAGCAATCATATTCAAAAATTCTAGATTAAAACATCCAGGGGTCTAAGACATAGACGTTAAGACGACTAAGACGTAGATGGTTACCTAAAGCCGTGGCATCAAAACATTAAATGCTCATTCCCCAGAGGCGTTGAAGCGTGAAGCGTTGACCAATCACTAGCCTCACTGTATTCGCATGAAATCGGTAGAAATTCACCGCTTCGAGTTGACCAACTTTCAATTCTCAAATGCTTGCGCGTCATGTGACTTGATTGAGCCAATAGTAGATCTGCCATCTAGTAGAAGTAACTGGAACTTCACTAGGCGTAAAGTGATTTCTAAAGCGTCGATGTGAACGCGTTGAAAGAATTTTCTTCCCTGCTGCTTGACGCGTCGTCGCCTCACGCCTCGATGGGGAACGAGCCTTTAAAGCTCTGTGAAATTGCCACCTGCAAAGATTCCCAAGCTTTCTGCTCTATTTGTAGCGGCATAACCATCAATGGGTCAATGCCATCTGATTGATTTGCTGAGAAAATAACAATCGAGCTGAGAGTTTGTTTCTGCTTTTTCAGAATTATAGAGTCCAGAAAATACATCACCTAGTGTGTGGGGAAATAATAATAATAAATTAAACAGGATTTTGGATCGCAAGAAGAATTTCGACCGCAAACCAGTTTCCACTGGAAGAGAGTAAACAACTTCGCTGATTGTTAGATTTAAATTATAAATGCTACTCAAAGATTTTCCTTGCAAGTGTAAATTTTTATTAATTTTTTTTTTTTTTTCATTTTTTATTATTTCATTAATTTGATGGGAACTTTTTCCTTGTGGTGCTTATCAAATTTTATGAAAATCATCCACGTGATTTAGCGTGAAGACGTATCAAAAGCAAATAATAATAATAATAATAAATGTTATTTCATACATATCGACAAATAATAAAAGCAATTTGCCGTAGCTAAGATTTGAAACTCAATTATTCTGACCAACCTAAAGTAACATATCTGAAAAAAGTATAAAATGTTTATAAAAGGCTTTATATAAATAATAAAAATGTAAAAAAAATGACAGTAATTTTTGTCAAATTGATTAAATTGAAATTATCTGCTTGTTTTTTCAAAGTACAGATGGCAGCACTATGAGAAGGTAACATTATACACTTTATGTTTCACTTTGATTAAATAATTAAAGTTAACTGTAGCCTGATGGCCAATAGGTTAACGCTATGGCCTTTGGTACCACAGGCTTTCAGGTTAGAAGGCTGGAAATGGCAAAGATATTTGATAGGGATTCGTCAGCCACGTCAAACTAGGTCCCTGTCTAATTAGCCTAAAGTGTGCAATAAATTGACCGTAATTAATTTAGACAGTAGTTATTTAAAAATTTAATTCATTCTTAAAATTAATGAATATTTTGTCTAAATAAATTTTAATTTTAAAAATATTATACGGAAAACGTAATTTTGAAATAATTCATTTTACTAAATTCTGAGTTTATAGCTAGTTTACTAATTTATTATTACTGAAAAAATATAATAGAAGAATGCATTTCAATCTTTTTTATGTTCATATATTTATGTATTATAATTTTTTTCATTTTAGTCTTTTTTTTCTTTCTAAAATATTTCGTATTGAAATAAATTTTAAAAATTTCATCTAAAGAAGCTTTTCAACATTATATACTATATTGGATTCAAATTATTTGAGATAAAACATTTATCTAAAACATGTGTTTACATAAATTAAAAAAAGAAATAGACTTAATCTTAAGATTTTATTTTATTTCAAAATAAATCAATTATTCAATTTTAAGCACTGATTAAGAATATTAAATTCCGCCATACAAAAATAATCTTAATAAGTTAATAAATAAATTAATTACTTTGTCTATAAATCTGGTTTATAATTAAACAGTAAAATTATGTTAAATCAATATTTTAAAATTGCTTATGTGATATTACAAAAATTAATAAATAAATAAAAAAAGGAGAGAAAATTTTTAATTTCCTTCTTACTACATTTGAAGCACATCTAGATGCATTTATTAACACACTTAAACTGAATGACTTTAAATTTATAATCTTACATATCAACTTAATAAATAGTTAATTAACTTAACACCAGATGGCAGCATGAAAGCATGGCAGTGAATTTAATTTTGATATGAAGACACTGAATTAATTTTAATAAATCCTTTTATGTATAATAATAATAAAATAAACGTGCAATCCATTCCATATTTGTACACAATTTTCTAACATAAGTTCTTATCAATACAAACTGAAATTAGTATTATTCTTTGAAATCTAATGAATTAAAACATTTCAGCAAGTGTTTGTAAACACAATTACGTTCTTTTTTATCCTTAACCAATATTTAATTAAATAGAATGTCAATTCATTTCTGATATTATTCGTTAAATAGTTATAATTTTTAAATTTTGAAAATTCTTTTTGTATATTGTTAGAACTTCTTTAATCCATTGTTTTTCTCCCTGAATTATAGTAAATTAAAAGTAATGTAAATATATCTAATAAATTAGTCAAAAAGAAAATATACATAAAAAAATGTTGAAAGACTAGAATATAAAAATATTATTTCTATAAAACTAATACAAAATAAATACTTTTAAGATGCTGTTAAAACAAGCTATAAAAATAGAAAATTAGTTAGATTATAAAACAAAGATTTATAAACGAATTGAATTTATTTAAATGGGGATTATAATTAAAATTTAAAATTATTTTGAAACAGTAAAACCAGATTTTTTTGATATAATATGAATAATCAGCGTCAGTAAAAATATTCGATGAATTTTTCAATTTTTTTACCTTTCTAACGATGTAACAGGTGGGTTGTAAAGTTCGCAGGCTGACACATAGATGGCCCTACTAGTGTTACATCCATATGAGTTTTAGTTAGCTCTACCCTTCAAAAGACACTTGTATAAATTTGATATCTGTTGCACTAATAGTATGTGAGTTATAGCCTTTTTAGTGAAGTTATAGCATTTTTAGTGTTCATCACGTGCAGTCCACTCATCTGACTGTCGATTGGACTCTGGTGTGAAACGATGGAGCCATGTTTCATTCATTGTCACATATCGACGCAAAAATTCGGGTTTATTAAGATTGAACAGCTCCAAACACTGCTTAGAATCATCAATTCGTTGTTGTTTCTGGTCGATTGTGAGCTGTGCGGGGCACCCACTTTGAACAGAGCTTTCGCATATCCAAATATTCATTCACGATATGTCCAACACGTTCTTTGATATCTTTAGGGTCTCAGCTATTTCAATCAACTTCACTTTACAGGTTATCAGAAATTATTTTGTGAGCTTTTTGATGTTTTCGTCGGTAACAGCCTCTTTGGGTCGTCCACTGCGTGCATCGTCCTCGGTGCTCATTTCGCCTCGTTTAAATTTACAAACCACTTCTCTACGGTTGATTTTCCTGGTGCAAAGTCCGAATAATGTCTATCAAGGCAAGCCTTGGCTTCAATAGAATTTTTTTCGCCTAAAAAGCAATGCTTTATTAACACACGAAATTCCTTTTTATCCATTTTTTCAAACTAACAAAAGTTGCTTCACTAAAAATGCTATAACTGACATACTAATAGTGCAACAGCTGTCAAATTTATACACGTGTCTTTTGAAGTTTAGGACTAACTAAAAATCATATATATTTAATACTAGTAGTGCCATCTATGTGTCAGCTTACGAACTTTTCAGACCACCTGATATTACAGTAAATAAAATTCCAATTATGAACCCTACTTTAAAAATGTAAACAAACCATCATATGACCGACCACACCTATTTTTTGACAGATCATTTTGTAAGCATTGAGAGAGGCTTCCAAGTAACACGCAAAGCTGTAGAATATATTTATTTTTCCCTGTTTCCCCTACAGTTTTGAGTAGAGGAAACAGGGAAACTGATTACTTTTATTTTACCCGAAAAGGGAGCAGAAACTGAAACAGGGAGTGTGGAAAACAGGGAATAGCTGAACTGAAGAAATGTTTATTAAGATTCACGCAAGCTGTTAAACTAAGTTTATTATTTTGAATTCTTATTTTACTAATACTTGAGTTAAATTTTATGCTATCCATTTAGCAGTCTTTGTGACTAGTTCTGTTCAGTTTAACACTAAAATGAATGTGTGGGGGGGAAGTTGCGCTAAAATAATAATGTTTCAATTGAAAGTAAATGTGCATTAGAAAGACAAATATCGATTTAAATCAAAGTTATTGTCATTTTTCTGAAGAATTTTCTTTAAGTATCATTATTAATTTTTGAATAAACTCTGAAGTTTTTCGTACGCATGTTGGACATAAACATTGTGAAAGTAGACTCATTGTCTGAAATAAGTTTTTGATGGAATTGTAAATGTCGGAAAGGTAACCTTGGTCTTACTGTTAATTTAGTATATAAATATATTAATTAAAAATGTTATATAAAATTAAACACCTTATTATCAAATGATGAACCATCTAAATGCACAAATGCATCACGTGCAAAAAAAATTTATTGAAACTGGATATATAGCCAGGGTATCATAGTGAGGTATTTGCCTAAACCTTTTATGTATTAATGTATAAATACGTTTTCTTTATAATCCGAAAAATATTATTTGGTTTTTATTTCCTATTATCCTTTAAATTAGATTCAGTTAACCTGTTCAGTTCAAAATATTGTAAAAATTTTTCTTGTTACAGAATCTGTTTTTAATACATGCAAATATAGTATCTGATCTAAATAACTAATATATATATATCTGACCTAAATATATATTATATAAATATCTGATCTAAATATCTAATCACTAAATATCAGATCTTTGTTTAATTTAGCATTTGATACATATAGTTTACATCAGATATATTTATTTTCCACATTCATCACAGTATTTTTTTAAATACATATTTCACATATATATTGCTGTAATGTTTTTGATATTTTAAGTAGGCAATAAATCAGAAAGTTTCCTGGTATGACACGAGCATTACACGATGCACTATTGAATTGTCTCGTGAAGAAAGATGAATAAAACGCCAGAAGAAAAGGAAATCCAAACTTTTCTGAAGTATGAAACAGAAAGAAACTTTCTCATTTATCAAAATAGACTCAACAAAAAGTCCACATCGGTCACTGTCAACTCACAATCACTTTAAATGGTTCCAAACTCACATCGTGACATAATTTTTCTGAGTTCTGCAAATGACCATTTGTGAGCAAGTCTTTCAGTTTTATCGAAGTTTAAGAATGATTCTTTGAGAAAAGAAAACGAAAACATATATTTTCGTTCCTCTAAAAGAGTTGTTGATTGTTGTAATGGCTAAACTTTAGATGAAAGTTTTTGATATTTCTTTTTTTTTTTTTTCATCGTCTAAGTAATGTATTTATTTATTTTCGTCTTTTGTTTATTTGTAAGAGTAAAAGTATTTTCCAAAACTATGAACCTGCTATTTAATGAATCGTGAATTATATAGAGTGCTTCAACATCATGTTTACAAACTTTAAACTATAGAAAGTTTACATAAAGATGTGTACTACTAATATATTATTTCCAATAATCACATTTTTGAAAAGTAAGCATAAAGGGACCTAATGGTTGAGTCGGAATCCACCTTAAATCGTAAGTGTCGGTGTAATATGACTGTTGAGTGTAGGGCGGACAAATCTTACCAGTAAAAAGAAAACAATATCTCATGTTTCAGAATCAGACAGAAGGCCTTGGCCCACCATGGGGTTGTCGTGCCATTGAAGAAATTAGCATAAAACTTTAATTTCCCAAATAAAATTAACATTTCTGAATTTTTTTTCAGTTTTCACCAACCTGGGACCTGAATGGCCGAGTGTTTAGCGCTTTGGAGCTCGTTGCCAATGGTTTCGGGTTCAAGTTCTGGCGGTGCCACGGAGTTTTGTAGTGGTTTGGAATCCGTTTTAAGCGTAGGTCCTGATTTCATATGACTGTAAACATATGGCTTCTCACACACATCATTCTCAAATGTTATAGGGGCAAATCAGCTCTTGGCACAGTGATGTGGTATGGTGTGGCGCAGTTGTAGTAGTTTCCACCAACGTGAGAAGTGTTTGGACGTTAACTATATGGAACATATTCTTTTGAAAGTTTAATTAAAATCACATCAATGCTGACAATTCCTAAATATACTTTTTAAAATTATTTTCCTTTTAAGAGTGTAAATAATTCACTAAAGTAAGAATTTGTACAACTTAAGTGGCAATGTTCTAAAAAATAATTTTTCTGCAAAAATGTTATTATTTAAACAATGATATTGAATTGTTAATTTAGTAATCTTGAAATTAAAAATTACTTAATTGATAAAACTACAAAATGACTATTTTTATCCCTTATAAGAAATCAAATTAGAAAAGATCAGATATTCTTTCAATTTTGTTATAGAATATATGTAATTTTAGGGACATAAAACCATTAGAATCCTTATACCAAAAGGGTATATTAAAAATTAACAAGATAGGAAATTATTTTTCCTCAATACTGTAAAGTTTATCATTACTTTTTAAAGAAGCAGAAAATATGTATTAATTTTAAGTAATCTATATAAAAAATAACCTTTTCCAAATCCCAGATAACTTTTTGACCTCGACTTTCAGTTTTAAATGGGAATAGAAATTTGTTAATAAACTGGTGGTTTTACCACTCAATCAATGGCTTTCCGAGCTTTTAATCTGTGATCTATTAAAGCTACGTTAACGTTAATGTAAATGTAACTGTTAAAGTTAACGTTACAGCAATTTCTTATCTAAAATGATATATTTGTTTTTTTCACTAATTCTTGAATTCTAAGATTGAACTATTTGATATAAATCTAAATTTTAGGTTTAATTTTGTGTACCTGTATAATAAGTTTTTGCAGGTAAATATATACCCATTGTTACCATTAGAATTTATGACCAAAATTGTTAAAATTCGTCTGAATGGATTTCTATATGCCTTAGCAAAAATTTTCATGTGCTTTCTTAATTGATTAATTATGTTTTAATAAAGAAATTCATGCTTTACATGAATATGTAAACTGTTTTTAAAAACCCAAATTTGTAACTAATTATGTTCCAAAAATGTATTTTTTTTTCACATACAGTAAAAACAAAAGACAACTTTTTTTGTCAGAAAGTTATATTTATTTATTTTAAATGTTTAAAAAATGGCAGTACAGATTATGGCCGGATGTGTATTCGATTTTCAAGACTTAATGGCGTTACTTAAATTTTGAGTAATCTGCTGCTTTAGAACTTTCACGAAAACAGAGTTTATGGCTTCCAAAAAATGATGTACATGAGGTAAATAATAGTATAGAAATGTTAAAATTCACAGGAGACATTGTCACAAATATATCATTTAACACATCACTCAATGAGTCTCCGGTGTGACACATATATGGCAACATGACAAACACATATGATTTCTGAATAAGTAGCATCCTTCAAACGATACATGTCAAATTTCATGACATTCTGATAATTAGTTCGTAGGTTACAGTTTTTTTATTGATTCGAGTTTTAATATTTTTTTAAAACAAAGGATAAAAAAATTCGTGTGTTGATTAAACATTGCTTTTTGATGGGGAAAATACTCTTTGAAGCCAATCAGTGGCTTGATAAGCATTATGGATACTCACCAAGGAAATGAACTGCTATGACTGGTATACTGAATTTAAAGGTGTTCATACAAACACCGATGATCTGAATGCTCTGGTCGCCCAAAATTTGCAGCTGTTCCGGAAAACATAGTAAAAATCCAAAAAATAGTTTTCAAATACCTTAAAGTGAAGTTGTGTGAGATAGATGAACCCTTAAAGATATCAGAAAGTAGTGTGTTTACAATTTTACATGAAATTTTGAGCATGCTTAAGTTGCTTTTGAAGTGGGTGCCGCGTATGCTCAAACCAGACCGAAAACAACAACGCGTCGACGATTCAGTGTTGTTTGAGCTGTTTAAGCAAAATAAAAATAATTTCTTGCGTCGTTTTTTTTGAAAATGGATGAAACATGATTCCACTACCACACACCTATGAATCAAAATGATCGTCAGCTGAGTGGACAGCAGTAGGTGAAAGTCGTCCAAAGCGACCAAAAACTCAATAATCAACAGGCAGGGTTATGTCCTCCGTATTTTGGGACACGCATGATAATTTGTTCATCGATTATTTTGAGAAAGATAAAACTATCAGTCATTACTGGATCGATTAAGTGTAGAAATTATGTTCTGCTGTTTCACCAAGACAATGTTCCGTGTCACAAACCATTAAAAACTACGGATAAATTAAATGAATGACTCTTTCAATTGCTGCCCCAACCGCCGTACTCTCCAAATCGGGCCCCCAGCGACTATTGGCTTTTTGCAGACATCAAAAAGATTCTCCAGGGAAAGAAATTTGGCTCAAATGAAGAAGTGATTGCCGAAACTGAGGATTGTTTTGAGAACAAAGACAAATCATTCTACAGAAAAGTCATCGAAAAGTTTGAGGAGCGTTGAATGAATTTACCACTCTTGAAGAAGAGTATGTTGACGAAGAAAATCGAATTTCTAAAAAGTAGTTTAGTTTTTCTTAGCTAGATTGGAGACTTATTGAGTTATGTATTATTTTATATAAAGTACAACAATTATAGATCAACAAGTCTACAGTTATTTTCTATAGACTACTAACAAACAAAGCAGTACTGTAACGCGAAGCCTAAGCAACATCTAACTACGCCATGACTAACTAACTTCTAATTAAAAAAAAAAAAAGATATCAACATCTACATTTGCCACACATCTAGAGTAAAATTTATCTAAACATTTTTTTTTTTTTTCTCCAGGCGGTCCTCTTTATAGTTCTCGTGTGAATTCACGGTGGATCCAGTTTATTTAAACATTTCTCTTTTTCTCTCCACGTGCGGTCCGCTTTATAGTCCTCGTGAGAATGCATGGTGTATTTATACTACAGGGCATCCCAGGAACTAGAGTGCAAATCTTAATAAAATATATAGTGGAGATTCTGTACCCTAGAGACCAGAGTGATCCTGGAGCATAGATAATACTTTTGCTTCTAAAATTTTAATCTTTTCAAATTTGGAACTGTGGAAATGGTGAATTTACTTTAGAAAACATGTAATATCTTTAAATTGTTAAAATACCTGTATTGAATAATTTATAATAAAATGTGAGAGTGGCATTTTTAATTTATTTTGAACTCAGAAAGCTGGTTTTCGAAACTGAATGATGGCAAGTTTACATTGATAATAGTCATAATTTTGTAGACTAGAAAGAATTATACTGAAGGAAATTAAGGTCAAGCACTGAACCTTTCAGAATGCCATATATGGACGTTTTGTTTCAAGTTGTAGTAAGAATGGGTTTACATTTTGCAAAAAATGCTGGCAAAAATTTATGCTCACACAAGTGTGTTATCTCACAGTTGGTTCACAAGGATAACGCTGTATCTGTATTGTGGTAACGGCGGTAATGGTTAAAATTACCCAGCATAAAGAAACAAGAATGAAGTTATGTATTTTAGATCATATTACTTTGAAACAAGATTTTGCTTGGTGTGTGTGGAAGCTCTTTGGGAAATTTTGCTAGTAAAGAACATTTTCAAGAAAATCCAGAAGTTATTGCAATTTTTTTATGAAAAGAGAAAGTTCACATCTAATAGAATCAAATGTGTCTTCTATTTTATCTGGAAAATTTTTTAACAAGTTCCGTAAGGATGAAAGTTGTCCTGAGTTGTTTCTGATAGAAAAATTGCCAGAAAAATTAAACTTTAAAGCTAATCAAATAGCAAGATCTTATATTACCACTTAAGAAAAACACAAAGACAAGTGATTAGTAAAAGTCTGCTTTAGAAAGGTATTCAAAACGAATTGATCTTAAAACATATTAAAGAATGAAACCATTGGTTCAGAAAGTGAAGGTTGATTGGTACACCACTTTCCATATAACCAACGCATTAATATTTTACTTTAATAATTATACACAATATAAATTTATGTGTTCATATTTAATATATTTTAATTTTTTATATTTTTATATAAAAATAAATATATGTACAAAACAAACCCCACTCAATTACTGTTAAAGTTATAGATAAATATTTTAATTTATATTTTTGTACATATAAATAGTTTTTTCTAAAATATAGCCAATTTTTATTTAAAATTCTGTTTCAGTAACCAAAAATCAGTAAATAAATAAACCATAGAAAATAAATTGATTATCGGTTGTGTTTGTTCTTTTTGTTTACTTAATTTAGTTTAGACACAAAATATATTTTTTTTTATTTCAGTTTTGATTGTTTTAATTGAACGTGGATTTTCCATCCTCAATTTGTGAAATATATGCAATATATTTCACAAATTTTTATTGCATATATGCAATAAAATTTTTAATATATTTTTTTTTTAAAATATATTCCATATATACGCACTATGTTAAAATTCAAACATTTTATTTTATTCCAATACATTGAGGATAAATTTTTTTTTTAAAAAAAATAAATAAATTAAAAATAAAAAACTATATATATTTTCTTAACTTATATTATACTTACTTAAAATATTATATTATTTAATAATGCCAATATTGCTTTTTTAGTGGAATATATATATAAAACTTATGTCTGTGTAGATAACATAAATTGATATTATAATATATTCCACTTTTTAAAAAACATTTAAAAAAATAATATTTAATTTCTAAGGTAAAATATTTAGATTTTATACGAAGATAGACAAAATAAGTTAACATAGAAAAGTAACCATACAAGTAATTTTCTTTTTTTCACAATTGGTTAATTTTAATAAATATTTAAAAATAGCAAATTCCCAGGCCAAATATTCTAATTTAATTTGTTCAAATAAAGTCATTTCTTTTCGCTCCAAAAAAAAAAAAAACAAATGTTGTTTTAGTCAACCATATATATATTAAAACTTTTAATTAAAAACAGCTAATATATAAGTTTCATACTCAAACATACAAAACAATTATTATCAAAATTATACGAAATCATAATTTTTTTTAACATTTTATTCAACTGCATCATAATTCAAATAAACATTTTATAAAATATTATTACAACTATTTCATTTGTTATTAAAAAAAATTACAATTGACTTTATATAATGAAATTAAAATTAAAATAATCTTTATATTAATTTTCCTCTATAAGAAAAAGAATTTGAAGAAATTTGTAAAAGTGTATTTCTATCAATTACCAAATTGTTTTTTTTCAAATAATTCATTGCTCTTGAAATATACTTATCATATAGTACAGTCTTAATAGAGTTAACAAACTCAATTTAAGCAAATAAAAATTTACTGCATATTTTAAATTTAGATACGAAAAAATTGACAATTTTAAAATTGTGTTACGTCAAAGCAAAAATATTTAAATCATCAGGGGCTTTTGAGAGACTAAATCCCTGGCAATTTATCCTCAAATTCCAGCTAACAAAAGAATAAAAAAGGAACACGACTATTTATCCTAATGATTACGTCATTTTGACTGAAGCTGCTGCCAACATCTGCCGTTTGTTTATAAAAATAATAAATCGAAAGCGGATTATGGAAAATAAATCACAAGGCGCCTCTTAAATGAATTATAGCAGTGGTTCAAAAGTTGTTTGAAGTCAGGGCACATTTATTTTCTACAAACAATAGTAGAAGCACTATTAACTTATTTTGAGAAATATTTTATAATAGTTAAGTTACAGAAAAAAATAATCTGATTAGAAAAAAGTACATATATAAAAAAAATAAAGTCAATTCCTACTTTTTTTCACTATATTTCAGAAAGTTCTTTATAAATAATTTTCATTCATTTTTTTAAGTTTATCTGGGGCCATCTATTTGTTAATATATGCAACTTAAATCTAAAATTTAATTAATTCATTAAATTTAATTACTGAATTAATATTTGAAAAAAACTGTATTAACATCCAGTGTCATCCATTACAAGTTAAAAAAATGTATTTGAACTTGAGTGGATGAATAAAAAGTATTTTATTAAAGATTGAAAATTTGAACAAGATATATATAGGGAGAGGGTGAGCTAATAAGGAGCTAAGAAGAAATTGAAACACATCTTAAGTTTATTTATTCTTTTTTTTATGAGAAATGTGAGCCTGAAGTATTTTTTAAAACTTTTTTTAGTCAAATCCTACTGATTATCCGATTACCTTTTATTTGTATTACCTTTTCTGATTTCTTCTAAAAGCAATTGTTTGCAGAGTTTGTTTATAATTTTAAAATAAAGCAGCTAAAAGAGCATAAATCTGAAAGACAAGTCAAGTCAAGTCTATATTCTAGCTATTTCTTCATTGTTTTGGCATGTATTTGAAAAGCAAATTCTCATTTTGTCATTAATACATTGAAGGATTCCCTCTATTTTAACTCTCATAAGTAGTGAAGGTACAAAATTCTAATTGACATAAATATGACGTTTAAAATTGTGGTAAAATTTTCAAAGATTTTTCAGAAATTGATATGGATTCTTCTTTTAAAGACATTAAGTCAAATATTATTTTGAAACAATCATTAAAAATGGAACATACTTTAGGTTTATTTAGTCTTGAGTTTATAAGAAACATCATCCTGAAATATCCTAGCGATTTCTATAATTTTTAGGCATAGATAAATGAAATTCTCGTTTCGTCGTCAATAAATTGAAGATTTCTTCTTTTTTAACACTTAATTATGTTCAGAGTAGAAAATCGATATTGACATAAATGTGACGTGGAAAATTCTGGCAAAAATTTTCAAAACTTTTTGAGATATTGACGCACCTTCAAAGCTGATTTTTTGCAGACAATTCCTTCGGTAAATTCCATCAATTCCGCCAATTACGATAGGGGGATGTAACTACTATTTCTTCTGCAGTTAATATTAAATGATAAAATTTGCAGCATAAGACTCTTACAGTCTCATAGGCTGAAATATATGTTTTTAACAATAAAAAATCATATAGATTCTAGCACTTCTAGTAGCTAACCATGGAAATTACCGCTCCTAGTTTCTCGGAAACATTCTTTGATATTTTATCACTGTCTGGAACTTTCTACATGAATGGAAGAAGGTAAAAAAGCATTCAGAAAGGTTAATTGTTTATCGTTAAAGCTGTCTTTAAACGGAAAAAGATATAAGATTTTTTATGTGGGCATTTTTTTTCTGAAATAACTTACGGTTCTAGAGTATCTCTGGAATATTCTTGAGAACAACTGTGTTATAAATTTAATTTATTATTACTTATTTCAGTCAATATACTATATTTTATTACATACTACTTTGAATACATAGTACATTTTACAATGCATGCATACAAATAATCCTAATAAACATTATTAGTTTTAACCTTAAATGCAAAATGCCTTAAAGATCTTACCTGGTCTCACTTTACGATCTTTGAATTCGATATACTAGTTAAGTTTCAAATTATGTTAATTTATTTCAGAACTTAACATTTTACAATTTCAAATAAATAAATTAATTAAATTGTTCCATATTTTCATCTGCAATATAATTTTAAATGTCTTTTATTGAAAGTTAAAATTTTTATATACGATCCAAATTTCAAATTCTGATTCGATTGCAAATAAATCAACAATGTCAATCGATACATTTTTTCTTTACCATTTAAACATATTTAAACTAACTAAAATTCTTTGGTAAAAATTCAAATATTAATATGTTATTAATACTATTATAAGCAAGAGATATTATTTTTACATTACAAACAAGATACACAGAAAAGGTTATAAATAAGAGACATTCTAGTATAAGTCAACACATATAAACTAAATATGAACAAAAAAGTATCATGGCGTTCTAGAGAAAACAGTACATTATTCAAACTATATAATTCATATGTGCCGGGTATATAAAAGTATATTTATTCTATGCTACCAACAGTCTGAATGAATTTCTGCTCAATTTGAAATTCAATTTTTTCAGTTCCCAAAACTTGACGGTACATCAATCATTTTGAATTTCGTAGGTCATGTGGCGCAAATAAATCTGCATTTGGTTTGGATTTCTCGTCTTGTAATTGCATTCCCCGTATTCAAACACGACTTCAAAATAGATTGGTAAAATATTCTAACAGACTTCCAATAGAACTTGCCAGAAAAAAGCATTAGTTTTCATTCTTTCAGAAAATCATTAGATTACAAAAGAATACCTCAAACAACAGGTTTGACAAATTCTTTGAATTAAGCCTTTGCTTTGATTGATTGGTTTGCATAAAATATTTCGAGATTTTTCAAAAATTCAGTTTTGGAATGTTGAATTAATGCCCTATTTATTATTTGATTTATATGCCATTTTTTCAATGCTTAATCATTTATGTATTTTTACTTAAGACTCGCAGAATAAGATTATCTGGCGAACATGAAGATTTGCAATATTAAAAGCCCGTTTCTAAAAGAATGTAAATGAATTAATAAATCGATATTAGAAATCCAAACTTTTATTATTTTTTAACAATAAACGTCTCATGTTTTAATATTTGGTTAATTTCAACATTTAATTAGCACTATTATTCAACATTTTAGTTAGTAATTTACTACGATTATAAAATGAATGACAGCAATTATCCTAAAAATTATAAAATAAATTCAAACACTTTAAAGACATTTAATTCTAAGTAATCGTAATTTCATTTCTTAATGTCAGAATTTGAATTTTTACTTAATGTCTATTTTTTCAATCTATTATTCTTTCAGAAATATTAAAATTCAATTTTTCCCATTCATATCCAAATTGAGAACATGCTTAATTAAGAAATTCTAATATTATCTCATTAATTTCAAAATGATGCAATTCATTCACTTTCAAAAATCAGTTTTAAATATTTCGTGCTGCAATTATTAAGGTAAAGATACCATAAAATATTATAAGAACACATGAGACATTTATGAAGAAGGATGAAAATTTAAAAATAAAAATTTGCATTTATATATGTGTATTAAACAAATCCACAAAAATCGAACTTTTTTTTTTTAATTTACTATTTTTTATTTTTTTCTTAAATTAAACTGTATTAGTTAATACCAATTATCTAAATCTTCGTTTTGAACTTCGATTTCGTACACTGAAAGTATCTTTTTATATTTAATTTAAATGGTAAATTTTTTCACCTAAAATACTATAAAACGTATATTTCTTATATTATTTACTATTAAATGCTTCTTTATTAATGTTACTAAAACAAAATAAATTAATTTCCTGTAATAAATTAGCCATTCAAATGTACAAATAAATAAATATTTAAAACAAAAAAATTAGTTAGAAAATAACAAAGAAAATGGGAAATAAACCCTTTGCTAAATATATAATTACTTTTATTTCTTGTTCCTGGGTCTTTTCCTGCCTGTCTTTGTTCAACCCGAACTTAATTTGCCAAGGAAGTCTCTGACAAGAGCACATAAAAAGTAAATGATCAGGAATTTCCATAATCCTGGATTGGAGTTTCCAGGGAGAGAAAATGCTAACTCTTTCTAACATGTAGCAAGGATCAAAAAAAATCCAGGATTTGTTTCGTAGAAAATCTAATTTCGTAACTTACTTCTTTCTCCAGATCAAATCAAATGTTGAAATTTACCTCTGAATAGAATACGAAACTGAAATTAACTTTATGTATAGCCAAATGTTGTTCATCAAAGTACACGATGCATGTTAAAAGTTTTCACTATTACAGAACCCTCCTATTTTTTAAAGAAAACTTTGAATGTAAAATAAAACAAGAATATCTAGTTTTTAAAATATCTTAAATAACACGTTGTAAATGCTTTTTGCTGCATTTTCAATATATTTTACAATAGGATCAAATTTTTATTTACATGTTTTTAAGGGAGCTAATAAACTTAAATTATTTTATAACTTGTGCTTTGAACATTGTTAATTTAAAAAAAAGAAAGCAATGATAAGCACATATTGTAAGGTTTACTTCCTTTTCGAAAAAGTTTACTGTTTCTATTGTAATCTGTGAACATTGTTATAAAATAATTAAATTATCCACCAACTTAAAGAAACGGAAACGACCATACAGTTTTATGACGATTATTTGTAAACTTTCTATGTTTTCAGAAAATAAGCTGGCTCGTAAATAACCAGAAGCTGTATGGGTGGTCTGCCAGAGAAAGGAAATATGAAATTGTGAGTTTGTCTTTGATTCTTTTTTTTATTTCCTCATACGGATGCCTGAGAAAACTTTATAGAGACCTTTATACCTGCTAATTTTCAATTGCCACTTTATTGCATTGATTTTCTTTTTAAATGTTGAACTTGGAGCAATAAGGAGTTGAACAGGAAAAGAAAATGAGAAATGAAATGAGTTTCGCCATTCTTAATTTCCCTATTTCAGATGAAAATAAGGTACCATTTGAAGAAATAAAGACTATCATGAAAACTGTCAACGTTTGAGTAGATTAAGTAACATATTTAGTAGATTGAGTAATCTTTGGGCAGACTGAGTAACCTTTAAGTAAATTAAATTAATCTAAATTTGAAAAAATGCTTACAGAATAAGTTAATGCAGAGTTTCTGAAGCTTTCAGTATCTGAGAACCAATTTTCAATCATAATTTTCATCGCAAAATCTCCTATACATTTTGTCGCTAAGACTACTCTATGGCCTTAATTACAAATCTTACAAATGATTAAAAATTAGTAAATT
This sequence comes from Caerostris extrusa, assembly GCA_021605095.1. Classification (NCBI taxonomy): domain Eukaryota; kingdom Metazoa; phylum Arthropoda; class Arachnida; order Araneae; family Araneidae; genus Caerostris; species Caerostris extrusa. The sequence continues at coordinate 3,490 of BPLR01009787.1, read as the reverse complement.
AAAATTTTGGGTTACGAATTCGCTGCGTTGATTAAAAAAATCGATAGCTTTCCGTTTTATTTTCTTTAAGTATACTATATCAGACATACTGGTGATTCATGAGGAGTTCCGATTTGTTTCGAACATTCTTCAACATCTGCACGAATTCAATGTAAACGATTCTTCTAGCGTTCTTAAATCTATCATGAATGCACATGTTATAATTTGCGTATTAATTGCAATGCATGATATGTATATTGAATATCTACTACAGTAGATATATATAGAATTTTGGATAATTTTAAGTGGGTGTAAAAGTGCATTATACGACAGCGAAGTATCAACAAATTCAAAGACGAGCTTGGTTTCGAAAATAAAACCAAAAATATTCTGAAGAATACTAAAATTCTGTCTTTACCAGTATTGCAACAAATGAAGAAGAAAAGACCTGATGTGTCTTTGCTCAAAGGTTTTGGCATGAAAACTTAAACAACATTTGTAAAAGAACTATTTTAACATTTGGTATTCAAACAACATAGTGTCTACGTTAGCAAACTCTGTGAATGCTTCGAATTAAAATTAAGAGCTGAAGTAACATTGGAAAGAACATTATTTCGTATGATAATATCTATTTCATTTTCAATTATCTACCTTGTGAAACTAGATTTTTGCAGTGGCTGCTTTGTAGGCAAAGTACTGATATCATCTAAATACGGAAAAAGATCTTACAGTTTCAACTTCTAATATAAAAACCTTCCTTCAATAAAGTTTGCTCTAAAACTTGTTCAAAAGGCAGTCACCAATAAATTTAAACTTGTTTTTTATTTAGTATTGTAAAGATCCACCAACGGGGAAGAGTTGAAGGTTGATAGATTCTACTTTTAAGGCAAATGGACCTTTACACTAGACTTCGACTTTGCCCTTTTTTTTTTCGCCCGTTAGACTTTGGATCCAATAAAGGGAGATGAAGAAAGATGAAATGGAGTGTGCGGAGTTGAGTGAAGAGTTCCATGCAGTACGGAGTGTACAAAAAACGCGAAAACGCGCCTTAAAACGAACGCGATTTTGTAAATACTTACTATATAATTCTTGTTTTTGAGTGTTGTGTGTTGCAGCTGCAGTGCTGTCTTTGAAAATTTGTTAAATATTACAGTCAAAAAGTTCATTATTATTTAAGGAAATAATTCCGTTTCAATCGTGAAACAAACACTGAATCAAGACCACACGCATATTTCTTGCCTAACTTTTACTAGCATTTATAATGTCAGCAGTACTGACACAATACTATTTATAAATTTATATCAATTACTATTGCGCTTTATATTTTTTATTATGTTAAAATTTATTCGCTTTGCTTTGTTTTCAGTAAATTATTCATTTTTTAGTTATTTATTTTCGACATGTTTGAGCCCCCTCAATATAGTGCTACGAATAGCAACTCACATGTTTTAATTTTGCCATTTTATTTATAAGAATTTTATTTTGTAATAATATAGGAAATACAATTTCTCTAGTTATATTTATTATTAAAAGTTTTAATAACACATTTCACTTTTTTTATTCATTTTCACTAGAATTTGCTTGCATTTTCTTATCACTTGAAGTAGTTACTCTTACAAAATAATGGTAGGACTTGTTAATATCCATTTTTACCTTAAATTATAATTTTTAATCTATTAAATTATGTGCTGACAACATTTAACTAATTAAAAAGAAATTTTTCTGTATTTAATAATATAGAATATAAAAAATAAACAGAATTCTGCATAAAATATATTTTTATCTTTGAACAAATTGGGCATAATGGTATTCATAGAAATAAAAATTTAATTATAAAAAGATGAGAACAATTTTTAAAGTATAAATTGTTCTCATTAAATATAATATAATATGTAATGAGTAAGAACACTTATGATGTCTATGATAAAAGGACAAATTTATCACATATAAAAGATTTCACGACGAGCATAAAAATGCTATAATTTCCCTCAAAAATACCAGACCCACGTATGGAAGTGACAAGTGTGATACTTAGTATGATGTTGCTCCAACTGTGTTGGAAAGTTTACCATCCATAAAAAACCTCCTTCTTCTTCTACTTAGCCTTAAAGTCTTTTACTGAAGAACGATGGCTTAGAGGATGTACAATTCCTTCTTTCATATTACAGATATCCTATTGATGGTCTTAGATTGTCAAACAATTTGATAGAAATATCTCTTTTGTAATGTTTTGCTTCCTTTTACTACAGAGTGGTACAAAAAAATAAGATCTATATTGTTGTTGATGTGTTTTTCATATCATAGAGAAATACTATTAGATTTCCTATTGCCTCTTCTATAGTTTTTATGTTATCTACTGAACAACCAGATTCTAAAAATATCGATTACTTTACATTATTGTTTAATGAGTGGTCATTTAACTTATATCAATTCATATGATATTAAATTAAAATTTTCAGATGGAAATACTTAACGAGAAACTATTTATAAATTGTTTTAATAAAGTCACAATTAAACATTTATAGAAATAGAATAGTAAAATATTATATGAAATAATATAGTATTCTAAAAGATATAGTTAATTTTATGTTATTCTTGTACACATCATACGTATTTATATAGTTTTTATTCATAAAATAATATTATTTAAAACATTCATATTGATTTTTCTGCTGTAAAACCAAATGAGCTGTTGGGTTAAACTCAACTTACTACTAAACATTATTTAAAAATGTTTTATTACTTCAAAATGCAGAATTGTGTTGTATTTCATAATCTTTAACTCAAGAGTGTTATTTTTTCCATTACGATCCTTTGACAGAGATCATTTGTCCCTACAATCAAATATACATTACTGCCAATTAGTGTTCGGCATAAACATTTATTTTCCGATATTATTTGCCAACTAGCATTGAAAATTTATGGAAATGGTTTTGGAAAACATGAGTACAAAATTGCAAATTAATCAATTAATATCTTTACTACTTAGAGTTCAATTGTTGCAAATATGAAATGTCTATTTGATTAAGTCAATAGCTGTTTGATTGTGCTGAGATAATATACTGTTTAAATAAATGGAAAGAGTTAGTCCTAAAAATTAATTTTACAATTATGTGATTTTATAAACATATATTTATTTAAGGATTCTTATAAACATATATTTATTTTTAACTATTCAGAGTTTCGCAAACATCTCTTTAAAAAAATAATAATAAATTTAGCCATTTTTTTAATCATCACGCATTATTTGTCTAAATGTTTTCAAAAAATTATTTTAAATAAGATGTATACAATCTACTAAAGTTTACATTTTTATGTTACCTTTAGCAATAAAAACTGAACAAATATTTTTAATCCTAAAAAAATATTTTTGATTAATATTCATTACTTTCTTACCAAAAACAATGTAAATAAATGCATTTTCGGCCTTCTAGCCCCTTGACACTTGGATTAAGATTAAAAATCTAAACTTCAAGTTGAACTCAATTTCAAAAATATTATTTAATTTTAA
>BPLR01009786.1:0-27552 GCA_021605095.1 Caerostris extrusa | reverse complement strand
AGTCAATAGTTTAAAATGTTTCAAAATAACATAGAAACTTATGTATTTGAAGAATCAATTGTATTTTTAATTTAATTATTTAAAATTTTCGTTTGCTAAACAAGATTATGAATATATACACTTAAATGGTATTTAACTGTACTGAAAAAAAAAATCATTTTATTGGTGAATTTACTAATAAATTTTGAAAATCATTTAATTAATATATTAAAAATATTTTATGAAATTTCTCTACTCTTAGATGCACTTGATTAAGAAATTTACACTACAGTAATAAATGTATAAAGGGATTTATGCTTAAAATTGCATAAATGTATCCAATAAATAATAAAAGCTTCATTCTATGAATACAAGGTTCTTGTAAGTAGAATGCATATGAATATAGGATACCCTTAAACCTATGGAACCTTTTGCTTAGCTGCTTGTACCATTATTGTAGATAATCGTCGAAATTCAAGTGGCTAATTGGGGTAAAATTACATGTGACATTCTTGGAATTTATGCAAATAGCTCGTGATGCCAGAAAACATTAACACAACAGTTAATACTGATTACTGTTAAGGAGCAAATAGCTGCAACAATAGTTTACAATTAGCATAGTAGCTACTAATTGTAAACTATTTACAAAGTCCCAGTGATGCATTATGGCGTTTTGCTGAAATTATATTTACGAACGCTGTTGCTGAACGATGTACAATGTTGCTAAATGACATAATATTGAAACACTGAGTTTAATTAATGATTTGGTTTAAACATACTAATTTGAAATTCTCCCAACTATTAAATAACAATTATAATGCAATAAAAACGAGTTTTAGAAAATCTAGATGTCCAGAACTAAAAACAATAATTAATAAAATTATATTACTGTCATTAGAGAAAAATATTGAAATGAAAGTAAGTTTGTAATACAAAAATATTCTTTTTGTAACTTTTAACAAAGATATGAACAAGCAAGTATTCTTTAATTACGCCTAGCTAATAAGCTATATATATATGTAATGTAGCGTTTGGCTGTGGTGTCTAGGGGTTGGTTGTTAAACAAAATGAAGAAACAGTGTCAGTTTACATAAGTACACTAATATCTACAGCGGTATTTACCTCGGCTATTAATTCATTACAAACATCTTCGTCCTTCTCATTTTCTCGCTGCGTGCTGCAGCTTTCCCGTTGGCCGCCAGACTAGCTTCTTCTCTCTCACTCGTTGCTGGCCTGCCTTGCTTCTCCCCCTCTTCATCTACGGGGATCTGTTCCCTCCTCCTGGGGTCAAGGTTCAAAGTTCGATACTCCCCACGTGGTGGAAGGTCTGTGTCATCGACACGTAACCGTAATGTGTCGCCGTCTGCTGATATTAGCAGATCAAAACGTTGTATGCACTTTGTAGGCCTAAAGTACCACATCATTGAACGTCAGACAATTGGACGACTGATATCTTTCCTATACAGACTTCTGATTGGCTTACATTTTTCCATATAAGATTTTAGTATGCAGTGGAAACTCTTTTCGTAGACCAAAATATTGTGATACTTTAGGTCTGCATAGTGTGGTTCGGTTTGCCGCTCTACGGCCCTCTTGTACAAGGGCTAAACAGACCGGGAACTATAGTTTAAAGTGGATTCCGAACCACTAACATACATACATGCCATCCCCAGGATTCAAACCTGAAACCTGTAGTATCGAAGGCCAGAGAGCTACCCACTTCGCCACCTAGATCTACAGAGGGTGTACATTTGATAAACGAAATGAGATTTCACTGAATACTAAAATCTTATTAAACAATATGCCAAACAATCAGAAACCTGCATAGGAAGGATATCAGTCATCCGATTGACTGACGTTCAATGACGTGATACTTTAAATCTATAGACGGTGTGCATCATTGAACATCAGCCAATCGGAAGACTAATCCAAGACAGATATCCTTCCTACACAGGCTTTCTACTTGGCATTCTACCTTATGAGACTTTAGTATTTGGTGGAAACTCAGTTTCATAGGTCAAAATGGGATATACTCTGAGTAGTACCGAATTTCCCCACTTCTGACATATCGTATAATGTAACATTAAATTGAATACCCGTTATTGGAAAAAAAAAAAAAGTTATTGGAGTTCAAAAAGAAATTTATCAATTCAACCTACCAATCTATCAGCAAGAATCTTTGAAGAAGGAAAGAATACAACTCTACCCTATATATGCTCAAGTAGAAAAGTTATATATTTCAGTGATAAATTTTCTAATTAAGAAGAGACAGAAAAAATTCAGTAGTTTGGGAAAAGTTCAGAATGCAGCAGACTTGCCTTTCTAATCAATTTCGAGACTAAAACTCAGTTGGTGAAAATTACAAAGTTTGTTGCTGTTTACTTTTATTAGTCTCTGGACGAGGTCTTACCTTTACTCGTCTCAGGTGGAATTTTATTTATAGAAACGTGTCAACTTTGAGATTAGATCCTGATTGCTAGAAAATCCTATCTAATTTCAACGAAATCTCAATGGAAAAGAATGTAACACGTCTAGAAATTCCAGACTTCTACTTGAAGTGATTTTAAGTAATGGGAAATATTTGAAAGAAATAAAAACTTTAACTGTATCCATGACAGTTTTATAAAGATTTGAAAATAATGCTGAAAATGATATCTTTTGAAATATATATGGAACTAATATTTTTATAATATATATCAAACTAATATGTTTTTAAATTAAGAATTTGGCTATTTTTATGGTGATTAAATTATTAACACAATAAAAATAGCCAAATTAATCAGGAAAAATAATTAATATTTTAAAATTTTGTCTAGCATGTTATTATCTAAACAAAATTTTAAATTTTAAACCCTTTACTCTGTTATTTAATATTAACTTCACACGGCATAACACATTTTAAGTAATTTGTTACTTTTTGAAATGGTTGGTATTTCAAAAACACACGTTTTAAATAATTTGTTACTTTTTGAAATATATATTTGAAACTAATATCTTTTTTAAATCTTGAATTTGGCTATTTTTATGGTGATTACATTTATTATCAAAATAAAAATAGCCAAATTCCATATTAAATTTATTTTTTAATATAATTGAAAAAAATAATTAATATTTTAAAACTTTGGCTAGTTTGTTGTTATCTTAACAAAAATTTTAAATTTTAAACCTTTTACTCTGTTATTTAATATTTATATACAACATAACACATTTTAAATAATTTGTTAATTTTTTGAAATATATATGAGAAACCTTTTAAACTACCTTTAAAAGGTTTTTAAATTTTAAACCTTTTGAAATTTAGAATTTGGCTATTTTTATGGGGATTAAATTATTATAACAATAAAAATAGCCGAATTCAATAAATTAAGCTACTATTAAATTTATTTTTAAATATAACTAATCAGAAAAATAATTAATATGTTAAAACTTTATCTAGTTTGTTGTTATCTAAACAAAAATTTAAAAATTTAAACCTGTTACCCTTTTATTTACTATTAACTATATACAACATAACAGGTCTTAAACAGGTTGTTACTTTTTTTGAAATGTTTGGCTTTTTTATTAACACTAGTTACAAGATTACAACCACTTGAATGAATAACAATTCAGAAAATCCTATAAAAATTGACAGCTAAAAAGTACCTTAGCTAAGACAGTTAAGGTAGTGTTTAAAATTAATTGGATCCAAGTTTTTAATTAAAAAAAATGATTTTTGAATGCAAAAATTATGATAATTCTCCTAACAAGATTATCGATACTTTAAATAATAAGATTACTCGTAAGTTTCTGTCAAAACCTCAAACAGAAATTTTTTTACAGCAGCAGGGATTTTTATAAATGCCTTTCATTTTTAATTGATGGTTAAGTTTAATTATAAAGAATCAGGTGTTTCTTATTATGAACATTATTAGAAGAGTTTGAACTTGGATTTTTCGGAGATTTTTTTAGGGAAGGCTGAAAATGTTAATTTTAAATGCTGAAAGAAGTAAATATTCTTCAGTTTTGTCTCTTTAGTCCTAAGCTAACACTGAATTAAATTAAAATATATATAAAACATGTTTTTGACTTTATCAAGTAGATAATTAAACGATGGATAAATACGAAATTTGGCTTATGATTTGGAAATATTTTTGCTTAATTTTGATTTATTATGCATAAACGTGATTTTATCACAGGTCTGTAATCTTATGCAAATTATATAAACCCGATTCATTTATTCGGGATTAAATCTCTGCGGTGCCATGGATGTTTGTAATGATACGGAATCCACTTTAAACCGTAGGTTCATGTCTAATATGACTACTACTACTACTGCACCACACCACATAATTGTGCCTAGAGCTGAGTTGTCCTTTTACAGTTTGGGATTGATGTGGGTGAGAAGTCTGATTGGGATCTGTGATACTCTACGGTCATACGAGACCGGGGACTACGGCTAAAAGTGGGTTCCGAACCCCTACAAACATCCACGGCACCGCCGGTATTCGAACCCGAAACCTGTGGTACCGAGCGCCAGAGCGCTAGCCACTCGGTCATCAGGCCCTCCGAAAATTAAGATTGAGGTTCAATCAGCAGGCGGCATTATTGTAAACACTGTTTCAAAAACCGAGGAGCCTCTATAGCGTTTGTGATGTTCAACATCTTGCCTCGTGCGACAGACTACCTGGTGGGAGTTTTCCGGGTTTTCTCCCATACATTACGAAAAAGAGGGTAGCCACCCCAAAGTCCACCAGGAAGGCACTGCCTTCCTTCTTCAGTGACTCGGAGACAAGTCAGACTTTTACCTACAAGTACTCCATCATCACAACAGAAGCTGCCCTCTTTCCCTCCATCTGAGTATACTACTCATGGGCTGTCCGTCTCATGCTGTAGGACACTGAGAAGACAACAACACATCAACACATCACATCTCACGCCACAACAACAACACATCTTATACGTCAAAATTTTAATTGTTGATACGGATAAGAAATATTATTATTAATAAATTATTAAATATTACGATTTTAGGACTGGTTTAATTTCATTTATGTATGGAATTTTGTTCATTAAAATCAATCACATTTTAATTTCAAATGAAATAGAATTGTATTCAAACTCTTATAGTTAGTTGACAGCAAGAAAATATTTATAATAAACAAAATATAACAGCAAAAGATTAACGGATCAATTGCTAATTGAAACGACAGCGATAAAATACACCTAATTCGCCACAGTAGGGCAAAAACGCCATTGATTTTCTTAGGCCTAGTGGCCTTCTTAAATCCCTTCCGCATGACTTTCATAATAATATAGCTGTTTGGTGAAGGTTTTTTGTTCCTCCAAGCCAACAGCTGGAGCTAACGTATTATTAATGTCGTCGCCTAGTTCGCCTGTTTGGCTAATTGTTTAGTTTTTTTTTTCTTGTACAGTGCGCATTTAGAATATTTTCCCAAGTATTTAAGAAAATTATTCAGTAAAAATTAAACAATTTAAAGAATAAATAATTATGAATAATAATTACCAAAAATAGGCAATTATTTATATTCTTATTACAAAATAATTTCTAACAATAGGCATACTGAAAAATACAGGATGATTAAAGTCCATTTTCAAAATGCAGTAAAAAAAAGAACCACTCGTCATAATGAGTTCAAATTTGAACTGAAGATACTTGAAGAAGCGGGAAACGGTATGGCATCAAAAAAAGTCCCAAAAAAGTTCCACCGAATTTTCCCATCCAATAACGTATGACCTAGGGTTTTCCACTCACAACTGTTGAATGACTTGGAAGTCATTTTTTTTTTGACGTCATAAAGCCAAAACAATCAAACACTTTGAACACTACTGTTGGTTTAATGTGCAACTCATGCCAAATCTGTTGTCATTTCGATTCAAAATATCACTGGCAACCGAATTCACTTTCTTTATGCCGCTTACAGCGTCATCTGTTAATACACTTTGGAACATTTTTCATGCCGTACCGTTTCCCTCTTCTTCAAATATCTTCAGTTCAAACTTGAATTCATTGTGAAGAGTGGTTCTTTTTTATAGCATTATGAAAGTGGGACTTTAATTATAATCATCCTGTAAATATCGTGTTGTATGATTTTTTTCTTAGTTTTTTCTTGTATAAAAATAAAAAACTTTATCCTCGTCTGTAAACAAAGATCTTTTTTTAAAAGAGGAACAAAAAGTGAAAAACCATAAACATTTAAACAACCATTATAGGTGACATTTAAGATTTTCTTACATTCATTTAGATGATTTATCTAGTAGAGTTGTACATTGGTTTTCTTTTCTTTCTCAATGAAATCTCGAGTGATTCACTATCTTGGTCTATTTATTGCTCATTTATCATAAGTAAATGATATTGTTTATTTCTTCCTTGACATTATACAGATATAAAGACAGAAATTGCAGATTGAATCTCGGTGTAATGCCTCAAAAATAAAAAAAATGCTCAATTTATCCTGGTCCATTCATCATTCTACAATATTTTGAGTGTCATGTATACGCAGCCATAACTAAAAGACGGAGATAATAAAACTATCTTTTTGCAATCAATTAAATGCATCTGTGACATCTGACAGATTAATTCATCACTTTCGTTGAACTAACTTGTAGTTCTGGAAAAATTTTTTATTTTTGTATGGATGAAACATTAGATTTTGTAATAGAAGTTGTTTAAGGAAATTTCCATGTTATGTTGAAAAGTAGATTTATATTTAGATAGTTTATTTTCTTTAAAAGTATTTTAAAGTAAAACATAAAACTGAAACTTTTCTCTGATTTTATTGGCAAGGTTCTGCATATATATTAAAAGATTTTTTTTTGTTTTAATTTGTTTTAATTTTTAAGCAGGCATTACAGAGTGGATATTTACTGGAAAATTTCTCGATTAATTTTACAAATACAAAAAAAATAAATAAAAAAATAAATAAATAAATAAACATTTTTAAATCGTTAATTTTACAAGTAAACCAAATACATAAAAATAAATAAAAATAAATTTAAATAAACATTTTTAAATCTCGATTAATTTTACAAGTAAAACAAATAAATAAAAATTAAATAAATAATAAAAATAAAGCCTTGTTTAATCTCAAATAAATAAAACAATAAAAATTAATAAAAAAGAACCTTTTATAATCTCGATTAATTTTACAAGTAAAACAAATACATAAAAATTTTAAAAAAAATGAAACCTTTTATAATCTCGATTAATTTTACAAGTAAAACAAATACATAATAAATAAATAAAAATTTTTATAATCTCGATTAATTTTACAAGTAAAACAAATGCTGTACAGAATTAATGATATAAGATTTTTAATAACTTGACTTTTATATAAAACTATTATTAAATAAAGCAATCATTGTCAATGAAGTAATTTCTAATACTTTTTTTTCTCCCATTTAATATGTCGGCATTTATTTTTTAAGATTATAATAGAGTTAGTTTGGAAAATAAATTGGAAACTAATATTTGTAATTTTTTATCTAATTTTCTTATAATTAAAAGATAATTAATATTTTTTCACAATCTTTGGATATGATCTCTAAAAATAAGAAATTCAGAGAAAGAAAAATGAACATCTAAGTGTTATAATATTTAAGTTCGGTAGGAAATATTTAAATATATTCCATATATATATATATATATATATACACAAGGGGCAGTCAAAAAGAATTCCCAGAATTTCGTTATAAATCTTTATTCTTCTTCAATGGAGCAACAGCCCCCCCCCCAGCCAGCCTAATACCAGATGTTTTCTTTTTAAGGGATAGGGTTGTCAACCCTACTCCCAAGCTCTATAGTCATGTGTGAGACCGGGACCTACGTTTAAAGTGGAATCTTGACCACTACAATCATCCATGTCACCGCCGAAACTCGAACCAAGACCTGTGGCACTAAGCTCCGATCAAGCCCCAACTCTTTTATTACCACAACATAATTAATTATTTTTTTCCACCACTATAATTTTTTGTTACCGAAATGCAGAATGGTCAAGCAAATGAAACAGTTAATCAGATGAGATCGGCGAAGTTAGCACAAGAAGTGCGGATCTACCATGCATCCATTTACTCTATCCTGTTGGGGTATTTCAAGAGTGAAACTTGTCAGTACAAAGTGTGTGACCCGCGGATGCTTAGAATCCGGATTAAATAGAAACTCGGCAGCCAAACTGCGGCCGAATGCTTTGAAAAAGCACAAAGTACCCAACGTTTCTTGAGACAATCGCTACTGGTGACAAGATCTGAATGTACGTTTATGACCTGGAGACAAATATACAGTCATCAGAATGGCACACAAACTCCTCTCTTCTAACAAAAGAGTCACGTCCTGTCAAATCTAAAACTAAATTGATGCTCATTGCATTTTTTGAACAATGAAAGAATGATGCACCATGAATTTATAACAGCAAAATGGACGAAATGTTGCCCGTATGTTTTAAAAAGAACGAGAGAAGTAATCCGAAGAAAACATCCCGCATCACTACAATGCCCCCTTCTATACATTGATTGTTGTGCAGACATGGTCTGCAGAAAAGAACATTCCACCCCCTCTACCAGCTTCCCTACTCCCTGTTTTAACACCATCCGATTTCTAGCTCTTTTCTAAAATCAGAATGGGTCTCAAAGGTAGCAATTTATTACACAGTGAAGGCATCAAAATCAACGCGACTGTGTAAAAGAACTTCCGAAGATACCACACCACAACAGGACTTTTATCTTGTTTCCAGAAATGGCAGAAGAACTGGAGCAAGTGTGTGTGTGTGTCTTCTGAAGGACCTACTTTGATGGTGATTAAGTAAATGCATACTTATATTGGAGTAATAAAGAGTTACAACAAATTTCCCATAACTTTTGTAACCCATGCTCTAACTCATAATTTATGTTGTCAACTCCGAACCCAGACTGTATTACTTTCTGGTCTACGAGTTTAAAGTGTTCACTTATTAAGATTTTCTGTTCATCATTGCTGGTGTGTTTCAAACCAACCTCAAAAATCGAAAGCTTATCGTGCTATATCAGTGTGGCTCAGTTGTCAAAACATCTATAAATGTATCAATACAAGCAACAGCAGCTATGCTAATAGAAATAATTGCCAAACCATCATGATCCATCTCTTAATGATATAAACAAGCCATGGTGAAGCTTCAGCAGTGTTTTATCATAATTAATCCCCAAAATAGAATATCCTGGCAGTGGCATGGATGTTTGTTAGTTGTTCGGAATTCACGTTAATTTGTTGGTCCCGGTCTAATTAAATCATTGCCCAAGGTTTGCACAAAATGATTGTAGAGCGACAAACCAAATCAAACCAAAATAGAATAAACAATGTATCATTAAAATTCATATGATGATTCTTTTTTACGGTAAAAAGAAAATCTATATTCATGCATTTGAAAAGCATCACTCATAAAGCAACTCAATCGCTAACATTTTTTTCTTAAGGATATTTCTGAAAGGCTTTCAAAAAAATAATATATATGCGATACATTTTGTGTAACAATTTGCATGGAATGCAAAAAATAAATAAATAAATAAATAAAAAAAATAAATATTTCAAGAGGTTTACTTTTCGAAAAATAGCTTTTACATTTCTTATCGGAAATAAATAAATCGATTCTGAGGAAAAAAATTATTTTTGACTTTAAAAAGAGTTCTGAAACATTGACGCAAAAGTTGTAAGTTAAAATTATCCGATTTCAATTTTACTGGCGTTAACGCTGCAATTGTCAATTTCGAATTCAAAGCCATATTCGGAAGAGTTTCAAAATATGGAATACTAATGTATTATTAAAATTATGTCAGGTACGTCATTATTTGAATAAGTAATTATGCTTATTAGCTATGACGTGAATCAATTCATTATTTGTCATATCTTAGTTAGATTTTATAATTTTATTGATTTATTTAAAACAAGCCAAGTAAATGTAATTGCTTCTGAGGAGAAATTTTAATATTCTTATCCTTGCAAATGTAAATTCTTATAATGGTAAATGTTTTAAAATGATCACTATGAGGCAATTAATATATTGTAAATGTTATAATAAGGCTGTCACTTTGTTTAATAAATTATTTGCTTTGCTTTTAAAATCTTAAAAAACAAATCACTAAAAATTTAAAATTCGTAATTGATAAAACGAAAACGAAGCTAGTAAATTTATACAATACAAATATTTTCCATAACTTTCGAAATTTAGTTATTAATAAATTTGATAAAACGTTCAAGGGCTTCAATTAATAATAAAAACAATCAATTTAATAAAATATTCTGATGGCTGAGTGACTAGCGCACTGGCACTCGGTGCCACAGGTTTCGTGTTCGAGTCCCGGCGGTGCCATGGATGTTTGAAGTGGTTCGGAATCCATTTTAGGCCGTAGGTCCCTGTCTAATAAGACTGTTGAGTGAAGGACTGACAACTTTATCACGTAAATAGTCAGTGACTCGGAGCCAAGTCAGACTTCTACCTCCGGGTGTACCATCACAACAGCAGCTGCCCCTCCTCCTTTACCTCCTTAGATGAGACCACACGGGTTCTTGGACTTAATCTAGATGCTGCTATCTACAAGTGGGAAACGAAACAATAAACATTCAAGGATCAGAGCAGCCTCGTAGATAACGTGTTCAGCCTATGTACTAAAGGAGGTTCAAAATCCGTTAAGGGATGCTAAGGCAAAAATCGTCTGTATGGTATGAGAGCGATAGTTTTGTTTCGATTGGAGTATAGGGAGTGTGGTACAAAACGATTGCACCCTATCGTAATTTGGGATGAACATCTTAATATTCAATTAAAAAAACAAGTAATATAAAAAAAAAAAAAAAAAATTGTAAAAATATTCCTTCTTTTTTCCCCTATATTGGAGAAAGTCCTTTATAAATAATTTTCATTCATTTTTTTTTTTTTTATCTGGCATCTATTGGTAAATATAGGCAACTTAAATCTAAAAAAACTAAAATTGATTAATTAAATTTAATTACTGAATTAATGTTTGAAAAAAACTGTATTAACATCCAGTGTAATCATCCAACAAGTTCAAAAACGTGTATTTGAAATTGAGTGGATGAATAAAATGCATTTTATGAACGATTGAAAATTTGAACAAGATATATATAAGGAGAGTGTGAGCTAACAGAAGGAATTTAATAAGGTAGAAAATGACGGTATAGTGTACTAGATTCCTTTTTAATCTACATTGATATCTACCTACTACCGATATATTGGGAAATGATCTCTGGTAATGTAAAACGTGATTTGATAGGCAATCATCATCTTGATATTGAACTTACTAGAACCATTTTGAATAGAACCATTTCAAGAAATTTTATGAAATAATATAATTATATTAGTTTTCTCAATCTAAATGACGTTATTTTTTCAAATTAACTCAATACTACTTTGATTAAATGATAACTTGATAACAATAATTTTATTATTACAAATAAATACCATAAAATCCTTACAATTTACTACATCCCTCAAGGATTAAATCATTTTCGACTTAAGAATTTTTCCTTCATTTTGGACAGGCTTCAGGTTCAAATCCTGGTGGTGTCCTTGGTGTTTGTTAGTGGTTCGAAGAATCCATATTAAGCTGTAGGTCCCAGTTTAATTAGTGCACAAAAAGCAAAGTGTGCACAAAATGACAATAGAGCAACAAACCAAATCAAACCTTCACTTTGGAAAATAAACTCTGTTTTTTGATGACATTGAAACATTGTAATGGTATTGGGGAATTACTTATTTACAATTGATATTTTATAATCTTAACTAAGAATTTTCGAAAACCGTTACAGTGATCATCCTCATCAGTGGCGCAACAGCCCCATGGTGGACCAAGGCCGTCTGCATTTTGACAGAATTCTAGACAGGAGATAGTAGTTGTAGTTTGGGTAGGGTTGTCAGCCTTGCGCTCAACGTTCTACAGTCATATTAGACAGGGACCTACGGTTTAAAGCGGAATCCGAACCACTACAAACATCCATTGTACCGCCGGGATTCGAACTCGAGACCTGCTGGTACCGAGCGCCAGTCACTCAGCCAGCAGGCCCTGTTACAGTGATACTATCACTAAATTTCAAATTGTATGCCTCGCAATGCAAATGTTTTAGTAAAAAGAGCACAATACATTTATATATATAACATAGAATTTATCTCACCACAGGTGTCCCGGTGGTGCCATGGATGTTTGTAGTGTTTCGGAATCCAAAATTCTCCTTGTCCTAATAGGATCGTAAAACAGAAATTGTTAAATGACTTATATTCCAGTTACACGCGCCCCCCTGGGTAATTCAAAGTGAGTAACATCTGTGCAGCGCTTTTTTCCAAGATCAAGCTGTCTAAATGTTTGTCAGTTGCATTAGAACAAAAAAATTTCCAACATAAGTTTACTCTTTCCGTTACAAAAATTGGATTATAACAGTAAATAAATTTGTGCTTGATTTATATTGCTGAAATTTCAAACGATTTCATCAATTGGAATTTTTATTTCATTTATATGACTTTCTATATCATCAAGCGAAAGTTGGGAAGTTTATTCGAAGAATTTTACGACAGTGATAATATTCGAATAAAATATTTCAGTTTTTATTTTTTAAAACAAAAATTTTTCTTACAAAACAATTCAAATCTGAGTAAATGACAACTTTAAGAAAATAAATTTATGTTTTCCATAGATATGCTTTTAAAGCATCTGCAGGAAAATTAATGTCAAAAAGATGTATGAAAAGATGTTACTGGCGTTCGATATAACTGATCATCGAATGGATACCCGATTTGCAAGAACTTCTTTCAGAACTAAAAAAGAAAAAAAAAAGAATGCATACGAATGAAAAGAAAACGTTGAAAAGAATCCACTAAATTGAGCTATTCAATTGAAGCAAATTGAAAGTGCCATGTATGAAATGGAATCATCCACTTCGCTTGTCAGAGGGGTGTTCGAATGATTGCTGACATGGTTTGAATTCAATTTAGGGGGCTGAGAACCTCATTCGTTTTATGGAAGTGATCTCCAAAAAACACGCCTTCAAGATCGGTTGCTATTTGATAGAATAGAGCAAAGAGGACATTTCGCGAATGTACTTTTTTCCCGAAGTACATATTGCATGGAAAGGATAAATCTTTTCAGCAGATGAAAAAAATTTATTCTATTATCTTTCGTTCAAATTATATTTAATTAAGATTACACTTTGTTTGATATTAAAATATAAAGTTATCTCGTTAATAAATATTAACAACAAACAAACAATTAACAATTTTATTTGCTTTTTTTTAATTCCTTCTATTAGCTCACAAAAGGAATCTTGTTAAATTTTCAATCGTTAAAAAGTACTTTTTTATTCATCCACTCAATTTCAAATACATTTTTGAAATTTGGGGTCAAAATATTCATTAGTGTTTGAGTTAAGCTTGGCTTTGTGAGACGCTAGAACTGATTCCGGCGATTTTGAAATGTTGACCTAATTGAGCAAAGAATTTGCCAGATAAATTTTGTTTGCGGAAACGTAGAGAATGTTGCATAAGGCATTCGGACTTTCCCATATCGGAAAGAAATGTTTTTTTTTATAGTGATATAAAAGTTCAAGAATGCAGAGAAAATGCATTGAAGACTAAGAGCCCTCAGGTCGAAAAACCCAACCGATGGAGCTCACGTCCAAAAAAATTAAAGATTTGGTGCTTGCAAACCGTCGATTTACGATTAGAGACCTTACTGATGATGTTGTATTTTCAAAAAGATCGGTCAATTTATTGTGGGCCTCAAACGAGTCAAATCTCGATTGGTACCGAAAATACTGAATGCACCATCTCAAATATTTTTACTTTTTCCATTTGATGAAACCCATATCGTTAACCAACCACCGAATTTAAAACATTTCATTGCGACTTCTGGCTTTTCCTAAACTCAAAAGACCCTCCAGGGACACCGTTTTGAGTCTATTGAAGAAGTTCAACGTGAATCGCTCTCGCTTTGAAGGCCATCCCTGCCGAGCAACTAATCCATTTGGCCCAGTCTCGCTTATTCTCTCTCGTCTTCGGGGTTACCATGGAAATGGAACATCTGTCAAGGAGTCAAGGTTCAATGTTCGATGCTCCCCATGTTGTGGAAGATCTGTGTCATCGACACGTTTTACCGTAATATGTCGCCGCTTGCTGATTAGCGCACAAAATAAATCCTACGTATAAAGTCTATCTCGTTAATAAATATTAACAACCAATGAACAATTTTATTTGTTTTTTATTTTTCTTGAATAAATTTAAATTTCGTTTATATTTACAGAAAATGGCATTCACAATGCAACTATACGTAAGGTAAAAATCGTTTTTTTTTACATCATAAATTGCTTTTTATCGATGAATTACTCAGCTCTATATTTTTGACGATTGACATTTCGAAACATTTAACTAAAACTGATAAAGTATTTCAATAGCGTATAAGGTGTTGAGATAATAGAGAATTTTTGCATACAATTTTGGACGTCCGTTAGCTTTTTTTTCCTAACGCGCATGCTCATAGGAAATTGCGCATGCGTATCTGTATTATATGTTCCTATGAGCATGCGCGCTAGTTCAATACATTTTTTTCAATACATCCACTCAAGTTCAAATACATTTTTTTTCTATTAAAGAACTTGTTTCAGAGGATGACACTGGATATTAATATAGTTTTCAAATATTAATTTAGTAATTAAATTTAATTAATTATTTTTAGTGTTTTTTGTTAATTTAAGTTGCATGTATCTACCAATTTTATGACGCCAGATGCACTTAAATAAATGAATGAAAATTATTTATAAAGGGCTTTCTGCAATATCGTGAAAAAAAGTAGGAATTGACTTTAAAAAATATTTTTTTATATTTTTGTTTTTATTATACAAATATATTTTAGTGTGTGATGTACAGAATGTAGAATATATTTAGTTAAATCATGAATAGGATGCAGAAGATTTAATTATGCAGGGTGTATAATATTTCTCTGAGAATGATGTATTTAGATGTGGGATGTACAGGGTAAGATTTAATTATATAGGGTGTAAAAGATTTCGCTATGATGCATTTAGGCATGTTATCTGTAGAAGAGCCATCTGTAGAAGAGTTTACTATACAAGATGTATTTAGGTGTGTAATATACAAAGTGAAGATTTCAATTCATAGGGTGTACTTAAGTACTGTTAAGTTAAAAGTGCTTCTATTCTCTGGTGCAATGTACAGAGTGTAGAAGATTCCAGAATGCAAATATTTAGATGTTTTGTGCGCAAGGTATAGAAGATTTTACGTTATAGGGTGTTTGAGAGTTGTTTTAATAACATTGATTTGCAATAAAATCCACTCTTAGAAAACGATATGCAGCATGATTGTTTTTCATACGGAAATACAGTAAAGATAAAAAGTTTATTGTTTTCTGGTGTTTGACATAATGAAACTGAAGATAAGTAATCACAATTAAAATTGCACATTCAAGTAGATGTGTTGGATTGTGTTTGGCAGGAACTGGAAAGCTTTTTGATACTTTGAATGTGTCTAACTTTGCCTAAAATGAATGTTTCTGATTTAAAGTTTTTATTTCTTAAGTAAATTTTAATTAAAATGTACACATTTTTTGATAAATAAGAACTTGATTTCAATTTTATTTTTACGGAAGAGATCATGAAAATAAGCTTTTATACGCAAATAAAATTTTGGATTGCTGTTAAATTGGGCAAGCATTATATTTTGAAAATATATGCTATTTCTTTCAAATGTTTTTGATTTTCAAAATTATAGAAATGATTACCAAATTATCCTAAGCTATTGATATGCTTTTATTAAAATGTACCTTGTATATTTTTACGAAATAAGCATTGAATCAATCTTTTATACATATTAACAACATTGCTGTTAAATTGGACGAGCATTATAATTTTGGTAGGAATTTTTAATTTTAACTACTAATAATTAGTTATAGTTTCAAATAGAGTAAACTAACCTGTGTTTCATTTCTACTTTCTTTGAGTTCTTATTTTAAAAAAATGTGGTTAAAATAAATTATTTAAGCAAATAATAGTCAATCTATTTTAATTTCGTATCAATACATTAATACACAAAACTGACGTTAAATTCATTACATTTATTGTACTACTTTTTAAAGAACGTTTAATTATAAGATTGGACAAATATATATTAAAAACTTGACGTTTATTCATTTGTTAACTAAAGTATTGTTATTGTTATCAAAAATTATTATATTAATTTGTTGAAAAATCAATTTAAGAGAGAAAATATTTTCAAATTTTATTCATCTAACTATTTTTAAGACTAGAATATAACACAAAGAATTAGGAAAGATACTGATTTATGCTGGTAATTGCTAGGAAGGAAACGTAATATTTGCGAATTAAATTTAATTGCTAATTTTCTTCCGTGAAATAAATATTTCCTGTATCCTCTTTTAAATATTATTCCCCAGTGTTCTCTTTATAATAGCTGTATCCCATTATTAAATTATTGTTAAATTAAGAAGATATTAGAAGACGCAGTATAATACACAAAATATTATGAAGATAATAGAACAATAACACATTAAATAAAATGACTTCCTAACTTTCATAACCGTTAATGTTAAGGGACGGAAAACATAAATGCTGACTTTTCCATTTCGTATCATAATAAACTATAGATAAAGATCTTTTATAAGAAGAGTCTTATTGTATTATGAAACAGTATGAATAAGACTGCGTCAATTTTTAACTATTAAGTTGAATATTTATATCCCAAACAAAAACCAAAAATAATGCGTCAATGAACATAAGCCAATAAGAAGCTTGAGCTGTGTAAAGATCAAGCATCTGACTGGTTGAGGTTCAGTGACATGCTATTTTATTTTATTTTTTTTTTGTTCTAATGCAGCTGCAAACACTTAGACAGTTGTCTTTGATGCATTAAGGCAAGCGCTGCATCGACGTTACTCACTTAGCACTACCCAGGAGGTGGGTGCAGCTTGAAGATAAGCTACGGACGCGGAGTAAGAATACCTTCGCAACGCTGTACAATCATGTTAGACCGGAAACTACGGTTTAAAGTGGTTTCGAACCACTACAAACATCCATGGCACCGCCGGAACTTGAACCCGAAACCTGTGGTACCGAGAGCCAGTGCGCTAGTCACTCGGCCATTCAGGCCCCAACTATTTTATTATCTGGTGGAAATCCACCTTTAGAGTTACATTAGGTGAAACTTTTTTAAAATGTTCCAAATGTTGAAAACGAGGATCAGCAATACTTTTAAACTAATTGTAAACCAAATTGCTTTTTTTCCTTATCTCACTTGGTAGGTACAGCAACATCTGGACCAAATCCGAAAACCCGTGTGGTCTCATGGTAGGAGGAAAAAGAAAGGGGGATTTTCTGTTGCGATGGAGCACCCGTAAGTAGAAGTCTGACTTGGCTCTGTGACGCTGAAGAGGGAGGGCAGTGCCTTCCGGAGATCTTTACAAGGAACTACTACACATTTGCGTATCGTATTTGAGAAAACCCAACCCATAACTGAGACAAGATTGCTGAAAAGCACAAAAGCCATCGACTCTCCTTATTTTAGAAATGTCTACAACAATGCCACCGGCGGATTGAACCACCGCCCTAATTCTTACCAGAGGTGTCGTTGCCAATGAGCTACGAGTCGCACCAAATCTTATTTTTCTTTAGTTAACCATCAAATAATTTTTAAATTGTTCTTTAGATAATAACATTTGAATATTGGCCACATAATTTATCATTCTACTTTCTTGCATTATTTTATATCAGATTTAACATATGGAAAATTTTTATAGAATGTAAAAGATAATCTGTTCGAAGATAAAATAAACTGTTAGATTAAAATTTGTTAAATCTTTAAATATAAGTTTAATTTTTTTTTTTTAAAATCGTGAATCACCAAGTGTGAAATTCACTTTTTAAGTATTTTAAAAATAAATTTGAACTATAACTAAATTTAAAGTTAAAATTTAATTATTTTTTTGATTATCAATTCTGAATTTTAATGGACAATCAAATATTGCTAATTGCGCTTTTCTTTTTTTGACAAAGAATAGCCTAAAAAAAAAAAAAAAAAAAAAAAAATTAATGACTGTTGAAAATTAATATCAAGATTTAAAACAATAGTTTAATGTGCTTTGTAGATGACCAAACACATTTATGACTCAGTGCTTCAATAATAATTCACTTATAATTAATCCTTAGGTTGCAGCATTTTCAGCAGCAGGTTATAGCATTTCTGTTCCCAGGGAAAATGAATGTATTTTATTTAACAAGTGCATAATAACAACCTATCACTAAAATTTGACAGAAGATAAGCAGTATCTTGGATGCATATACTACATGCAATTAGTGTTTTGTTATAAAGAGAACAACCTGTAACTCACATCTGACAACCGATAATCAGTGTTATGGATAATGAGACCTCAAGAAACTAGCGATTGTCTGCTCGAGCTTCACAGGTATAAACAATTACAGATGGCATATGGACTAGATCATGAGTTTCTTCACTCGTGATTGGTAACAGACCATGGGTTGAGGAAGTATCCGCTCCAATGAGAAATGAGGTTACAATACTATTACAGGTTTCGGGTTCGAATCCCAGTGGTGCTATGGATGTTTGTAGGGGTTCGAATCCACGTTAAACAATAGGTCCTGGTTTATTAGAGCGTTGGACGTAGGACAAGACTACCCCGTATTCTCTTGACAAAATTTGCCTGTTCGGCCTTGGCCATGGGGCTGTTGCGTCAATGAAGCAGAAGAAAAATGGAGTAATTTATCTTTTCAAAAACACATCTTTTGCATCTCTCGATCTTTTAATGAACTATATAATAAACTATAAAATAAAGCAGCTCATTATATGCCGATAAAATTTCAATAATCAGTTTTCTATAGTTTACTATCAATTTAATATTGCCATTTTCACAAATAGTAAATCAGAACCTTTTTATTGAATTTATTAGATTTCACAATGTACGATAAAATAAGTTCACACATTTTCAAACTACGAAAAAGATTTAATATTTACACATACTTTATACGAGGGAAAAAAATTTTCCATTATGATTCACTTTTTCATTTTCTGTTACATTTTAAAGTTTACCGAAATGCACTCATTCAGAATCGAGATTCATTGTGACAAAAAGTCTGAAATTTTATTCACTGTAAACATAAGACCAAAATCAGTTCTGAATTTAAAGAATAAAATAAATAAAATGCTTTAACAACTCAAACACATTTCATTGGACAGGAAGATAGATTTATAAACACTTTTTAGAGACTGTCAACAAAAATCATGGTATAAAACCGTAAAGTGAAAATATTTCTATTTTTCACAAAACTTTAAAAAAAAAAAAGTTTTCGCAGTTGAAAATCGTATAATGAAAGCACTTATCCACAGCTAATCATAAAAAGTTAGATAACTTTGAAATGAGAGAAATGTGTTTTTTCATCCTGCTAATGGACTTTTTCATCCACAATTTTGTCATAAAAAAGAGACAGAAGGAAAAAAATCTGGTTAGTTCCATTACAAAGTCCTCAGTTTTTATTTCAATCACATGTTCACACGCAAGAACAGCGAATCGCTTTCAGAGATAATAGTTCCATTACTGATTCATTCGAAATCGAAATTAAACCGAGAAAGTTCAATATTTTTCTTGGAAATTCCAGGATAAATCTTCTCTTAAATGTGGCAGAATTTGTTTTTTAATTACTTAATGGTGACAAAATATATTTTATTGTAACCTTTTTTTTCTCACGGGAATTAAGAAAGTTAATTTTTTTCTAAAAATATAATTAAGTCAAGATAGAAAAAAATTTTAGAGTATTTTTTAATTGCTATCAGTTTATCAAATAGAACTTTAAAAGAGAATATGACACATCTTTTAAAAACCCATTTTTTATTGATTGACTTATTATCTCTTTTCATAAATATAAATATTTTCAGAGGAAACGAAATAGGTTACAAACCCGGTCTTAAATATCCCACGTGTGGTTAAATTGACATCACATGCTAATTAGCATGCAAAACCAGGATTCAAATCTGACACATCATGACAAGCGCAGAACATATATATTTTGTGCAATTAGATATAGATTCGAATATCCTCCAGGCGTTCGTTGCAGTCATTGTTGACAACGTGTGTAAAGCATCTCACACCCATAGTCAATCTTGCCTGTCAAATGCTAGTTATCGTGAAAAATCACATCCAAATCTGACACATTATGTCAAGCTTATATGTGTTCCGTGTATTATGGCAGTTTCAATTCCAAAAAAAAGCCCGTTATCTCGTATGCCATTACGCTGGCCCTAAATTCTTTTTTGCGGTATAAATGACAGTCATTAAGCGGAGCGATATTTCTACGCTGAACTTGTCTTTAGAATCCGACCAACATGCTTTCAATGTGTCAAAAATTTTGCATTCAAATGTGGGCTCTGCTCTATTCGTGTGCCAATGGTAACACACACAGCTATTGTGCAGTTAGGACTAGGTTCAAATCCATTGGAGGCGTTCGTTGCAGTTACTATTGACAGTAAAGGGACACTTCAGCTGTAGGCATTGTGATGTTATGTAGTGTAGTAATAAAAGTAGTAGTAGTAGTCACTATTGACAAAGTATGTAAATCCCATTGCATCTATATTCGAACTTGCCTGGAGATTTAAAGACTTCTGCCACACTAAGCTAAAATACCGAACAGTTGTTGTTGTTTTTTTTATCCCACTTTATCGACTGCAACATCTAAACTAAGTCATGAATACATGTGTTCTCATGGAAGGAGGGAATGGGGGGCTTGCAGCCTCTGTTGTGATGGAGTACCAACAAGTAGAAATCTGAATTTCTGAATTTTCTCCGCGTCGCTGAAGAATGAAGTAAGTGCTTTCCGTGCGAGTTTTAGGGAACTACCACACATTTGCTTATCTTATAGGGGAAATCTCGGAAAACACTCAACTGGTAGTCCGATTCATGAGGCAAGATTCTGAACATCAGAAACGCTAACGAGTCTCCTCTTTTTGAAACAGTGTCTACAACAAAGCCGCCAGCGGATTGAATGTCACTAGCGGCGCACGTTGCCACTAAGACACGAGTAGGGCTAGTGAGACATTTGCTCCTAAATATCCTCTCAAACTGCAATTTCCTATAAATTTAATATCCATAATTTGACATTAGCCTTTGCTCAAATAGTAAATCAGAGCCTTTTGTTGAATTTAGTGCATTTCACAACGCATGATAAAATTAGGTAAACTATTTTCAGACTATAAACTATTCAGATAATAAAAAAAGATTTAATAAATAAATACGCTTTATACGAGGAATAAAACGAAATATTTCTATCTTGGCACGCTTTTTCATTTTCTGTTTGTCACATTTAAAGTTTACGGAAAACCACTCATTCAGAATCAAGATTCATTGTGACAAAAAGTCTGAAATTTTCTTCACTGTAAACAAAAGACCAAAATCAGTTCTGAATTTAAAGAATAAAATAAATAAAATACTTTAACAACTCAAAGACATTTCATTGGACAGGAAGATAGATTTATAAACACTTTTTAGCGACTGTCAACAAAAATCACGGTATAAAACCGTAAAGTGAAAATATTTCCTATATTTTTTACTAAAGTTTAAAAAAAAAAAAAATGTTTCAACAGTGGTAATAACAGTGGGCGTATAATGAAAGCACTTATCCACCTCTAATCATAAAAGTTAGATAACTTTGAAATGAGAGAAATGTGTTTTTTCATCCTGTTAATGGACTTTTTCATCCACATTTTTGTCATAAAAAAGAGACAGAAAAAAAATCTGGGTAGTTCCATTAAAAGTCAGTTTTTATTTCAATCACATATTCACACGCAAGAACAGCGAATCGCTTTTAGAGATAATAGTTTCATTACTGATTCATTCAAAATCGAAATTAAACAGAGAAAGTTCAATATTTTTTTGGAAATTCAAGGATAAATCTTTTCTTAAATGTGGCAGAATTTGCTTTTTAATTACTTAATGGTGATAAGTATATTTTATTATTACCTTTTTTTTCTCACGGGAATATAGTGTGTGATAATTTTTTTTTTTTCTACAAAGTATATTTAAGTGAAGATAAATAAAAATTGTAGAGTATTTTTTAATTTCTATCAGTTTATCATATCGAACTTAAAAAACGAGTATGACACATCTTTTGAAAACACTTTTTATTGATGGGCTTAGTATCTTTTTTGATAAATATAAATATGTTCAGAGCGGGGGATACATCAAGGGCGAAACTCATTCTTAAATGTCCCACTTGTTGTTAATTGACATCACGTGCTAGTTAGAAAACCACATCCGAAACCATGTAAAACCACATCCACATCTGGCACATTATGCTAAGCATATAGCAGATCTATTTTGTGTAATTAGGTCAAGGTTCGAATCCACTGGAGTCGTTTCTTTGCAGTCACTATTGGCAACATGTGTATAGCGTCTCACATCCATAGTCAAGCTTGCCTCTCACATGTTAGTTAGAGTGTAAAACTTCATCCGCATCTCACACATTATTCCAAGCATATATCAGTTCTGTGCATTGTAGTTTCAACTCCAAAAACAAGCCGTTATCTCGACATGCCATGACGCAGGCCGCAAATCCTTTATGCGTTATATATAACTGTGATTAAGCCGAACGATATTTGTAAGCTGAAATATTTTTTTGAATCAGAAGAACAGGCTTTCAATGTGACAAAAATTTTGCATTGAAATGAGGGAGCTGCTCAATTCGTGTGATAGTGGTAACGCGCACAGTTATTGTGCTGGTAGGACTAGAAATGAATCTATCGGAAGTGTTAGCTACAGTCACTATTGACATTAAAGGGGCAACTCAGTTCTAGGCACAGTGATGTGGTGTGGTGCTGTAGTAGTAGTCACTATTGACAACGTGCGTAACGCATCTCGCATCTATATTCAAACTTACCTGCAAGTTTAAAGACTCCCCGCACAAAGAACAAATGGGGAACAATTGTTGTTGATACTTATCCACTTGGTAGACAGCAACATCTAGACCAGGTCCATGAACCCATGAGTTCTCATGGAAGGAACGGGCAGCTTCTGTTGTGATGGAGCACCAGTATGTAGAAATCTGACTTCTGAAGAAGGATCGAAGTACCTTCCGAGAGGATTTTACAGGGAACTACCGCGTATTTGCGTATCATATTGCGGAAAACTCCCACCTGGTAGCCCGACTAACGAGGCAAGATGCTGAACATCACAAACGCCAACGAGTGTCCTCTCTTTGAAACAATTTCTACAACAATGGATTGTATCTCAACTCTAATGCTCACCAGCGGCGCACGTTGCCACTGAGGAACGAGTAGGGCTAGCGGGATATGTGCTGCTAAATATCCTCACAGACGGCAATTTCCTATAAATTTAATATTCGTAGTTTCACATTAGCTTTTACTCAAATAGTAAATCAGAGCCTTTTGTTGAATGTAGTGGATTTCACAATGTGTGATAAAATGAGGTCAAACAATTACAAATCGTAAGCCATTCCTTCCCATAATAATAAAAAACATTTAATAAATACTTAATACGGAATAAGAAAAAAAAAAATATTCCATTTTGACCCACTTTTTCATTTTCTGCTACATTTTAAAGTTTACCGAAATTCACTCATTCAGAATCGAGATTCATTGTGACAAAAAGTCTGCAAACATGAGACCAAAATTTCTGAATTTAAAGAATAAAATAAATAAAACACTTTAACAACTCAAAGACATTTCATTGGACAGGAAGGTAGATTTATAAATACTTTTAGCGAGTGTCAACACAAATCACGGTTTTGAAATGGTATAAGGGAAAATATTTCCTATATTTTTCACAAAAGTTTAAAAAAAAAAAAAAAAAATGTTTTAGCAGTTGAAAATCGTATAATGAAAGCACTTATCCACCGCTAATCATAAAAGGTTAGATAACTTTGAAATGAGAGAAATGTGTTTTTTCATCCTGCTAATGGACTTTTTCATCCACATTTTTGTCATAAAAAGAGACAGAAAAAAAAATCTGGGTAGTTCCATTACAAAGTCAGTTTTTATTTCAATCACATATTCACACGCAAGAACAGCGAATCGCTTTCAGAGATAATAGTTCCATTACTGATTCATTCGAAATCGAAATTAAACCGAGAAGGTTCAATATTTTTCTTGGAAATTCAAGGATAAATCTTCTCTTAAATGTGGCAGAATTTGCTTTTTAATTACTTAATGGTGATAAAATTTATTTTATTGTAACCTTTTTTTTTCTCACGGGAATTAAGAATGGTAAGATTTTTTTCTTCTAAAAAATATACTTAAGTGAAGATAAAAAAAAAAAAAAGAGTATTTTTTAATTTCTGTCAGTTTATCAAAGGGAGCTTAAAAACTAAATATGATACATCTTTTAAAACCCCTT
Organism: Caerostris extrusa; assembly: GCA_021605095.1. Taxonomy (NCBI): domain Eukaryota; kingdom Metazoa; phylum Arthropoda; class Arachnida; order Araneae; family Araneidae; genus Caerostris; species Caerostris extrusa. The sequence goes on along the minus strand of BPLR01009786.1, from coordinate 3,162 downwards.
TTTTATTGATTGATTGACTTATTGTCTGTTTTGATAAATATAAATATTTTCGGGGAGGGAAGAAATCGGTACCAAACCCCTTCGTAAATGTCCCACTTGTTGTTAATTGACATCACATGATATTTGGTATGTAAAACCACATCCAAATTTGACACATTGTGTCAAGCGCATAGCATATCTATTTTGTGCAATTAGCTCTAGGTTCGAATCCACTGGTGGCGTTTGGTCCAGTCACTATTGATAAACATACCCTCACTTCCATGGGGAAACTTGCCAATTTTCTGCTAGTTAGCGTGTAAAACCACTTCCAAATCTGACATATCATGTCAAGCGCACAGCATATGTGTTCTGCAAATGCAGTATTAACCCCGAAACACAAGCCCATTATCTCGCCATGTCCTTATGCAGGCCGTAAATTATTTTATACGATAAAAATAACCAACATTATGCGAAATGGTATTTCTACGCCGAACATGTATTTTGGTTCCCGACCATCTTGATTTCTTTGACGCTCAATGTTTCTAAAATTTCGCATTTAAATGAGGAAACTGCTCAATTCGTGGGTCAACAGTAACGTGCATATATATTATGCAGATAGATCTAGTCCCTATTGACAAAGTTCCCATGTATAGTCAAGCTTGCCTGCTGAGAGGTTTAAAGATTTCTCTCCTCACAGAATACAAATTCGGCACAGTTATTTCTAAATATCCCCACCCATGGCAATTGGCTTCTTTAATGACGTCGTTGGGTTATTATGCCATGCATAATTATAGCACAAAGCCCTCCAATGTTCTACAAAAGAAATGTGGTGAGCATTGCTAAAGAATATACATTTAATATTGTTGGTGGTTTGAGATACTGTTTTAAAAATTTTACATTCAGAAGTAATTCTGACTGTAATTTCGAATTCGAGGCCTATTGGCCAAGTTAAACTTGGTCGGAACGTACGGGTTGTTGGACTTAGGACTAACAACCTAGCTCCATAAAAAGAAATCGTCTTATGTCTCGAAATCTATCAGTATCCTTGGCCCACCATGGGGCTATTCCACCAATGAAGAAGAAGAATCTCAATTCGCCTTCATGTTTCCTGATTTACAATTTTTTTGGGGGAGGGGGAAGGGGAGGGGGAGGGGAGGCTGTACGGCACAAAAACAATCCATAAATTATTCTTCGTTTTTTTAATCTAAGGTATGATGTTAATATACATTGTGGTTATCATTAAAATTTCAACAAAGCAGGTTTATTAACAAAATGAAAAGCAAAATAACTCATTAACTCACAGCAAATTAAAAAAATTACCTCTTTTCTGAAATAATATTCTAACCCCAGACATGTGATTAAAATATAATGATCAAAATATTTTACAGATTACAGTGATTTTAAGTTAAGAAACTTGAAGATGTAGTGGTAATACACTCTTATTAAGAAAATGTAATATCTTGTAAAATTGAAAACAGTTTTTCAATTTCACTTACACTCTAATTTCATGGTCTATAAATTAAATATTTGATAACATGTTAAAATATAGTAAGGACTACTAATTTAACTATTAATAACGACTTAAAAAGGATATGCATGATTAACTTTCCTATTAGTTTCACTTAATTAGACAGGAAAAAACACTATATTAGGTTATCAATATTTTGTAAATCCTGCTTTAATTTTTACGCATATTAAATTTAAGTATACGTGATAGAAAAATTGAAAGAACTTTTTCTCATATTATTAAGATAATATTTTTTTTTGTATTATAGCTTATAAATATATTTTAATTAATAATATGCAGATTATATTTTCTGATAAATGCTGGTTAAGTTAAAGTAATTTGAAATTTGTTCATGTATGTAAAAAAAAAATATATAAAAAATTACGATTGGGAAAATAATAATTTTAATTAATAAACAAAAGGTATTATTAAATTAAAATTTAGAAGTTAATTATTATACTAATTAAAATAAAAAAAAATAATTGAAAATTAATTTTTAATTATTTTTTTTACAAAATCAATAAGAGTAATATTTAGCCATTGATTTTTTCGTTTTATACAAAGGGTCATAAATAAACTGACGCAATCCAGAGCTATCTATAGCTTTATCTATAAACTGAATGACACAAATTATCTAGGCGGATTTATAAAAATGTTGTTGATAGATAGCTTGAAAAATTAATTAATAATAAATTAAAATAATTAAAAAATTAATTATATTTCGTCCTAATATTGATAAAAGAGAACATACTTGCTTTGCAGTGCTTAAAATTTTCAATGAACATGTTTAGTTAAAGTTTAGCTTACAATTTTGCAATGACAATTCATATAAACAGAGGATTTTGAGATTTTTTCCTAATTTACTTCCTAAATGGCCGATTAGCGCTCTGGCATTCGGTACAACAGGTTTGGGTTCGAAGGTGCCATGGATATTTGTAGTGGTTCGATATAAACAGGTCCCAGCCTAACAGGATTGTTGGGCGTAGATTTTTCTCATGTTTCGAAATCTGCCAGTATCGTAGCCCACCATGGGGCTGTTGCGCCAATCATGATGATGATGTACTTACTACTTTTGGTAGCTTAAGTTCTTGTTCTTCAAAGATTTTACAGCAAGATCTACCATAAATAGAATTATGCATAAAAACCCGAACAAATCTCCTTTTATGATAATAATGTTCGGTTTATTCAAAGATCTAAAAATAAGGTTGCTATGGGAATCAGCTCAACCGGTTAATAAAAATAAATGGAAAATAAATTCTGATACCATGAAAAAAATAGTATATAATAGTAGAAAAAATAGATTTTACAGCTTGGAGATCTTATGTAAACAGAAAAATGTATCCAAACCCAAACAAATCTCTTTTTATGTTAACCAAATTCGATTCCCTTCAAAGATCTAAAGACAGGATGCTACTGAAACTAGCTAGGCTGATTAATAAATAAATGGAAAAGGTATTCTAATCCTATGAAAAAATATTAATAATATAGACAGTAGGAGATAAAAAGACACACTGAAATGCTTAAAAAATATGGCACTGAATTACAGCGACAAAACTGAATTAAAACATACTGATGACTTTGAGGTCCCTGTTTAATGAACTCAGTGCTTATGTAAACTCAACAACTTGTGAAAAAATTTAATAGTCTGACGTATTGTCCGTAGAAATCTTCATCAT